>QLOT01008670.1:0-11221 GCA_003313875.1 Russula aff. compacta | reverse complement strand
TGGACCGATCGGCCGTTCCCTTTTTTCTTCAATGGTTGCTGATCCCCTTTTAGCCACGCTTGACGCGATGTATCATTGGTGTGCACAATGCACTCATCTTGTGCAACAAGTACGAGCTCCTTCTCGCCAGCAGCCAGGGTTGGTGGGATCGGCTCAACCGTCTCGTCATCATATTTGGTCATAAATCTGGTTCATGGCATTATTATTGTACTCCACGATAGGTAAGAAATTTGCTCACCTTTCGTACTGACACATTTGTTCCAGGAACTGTTTTCGAGCATCCACAACATCTGGGCGTTCATGCCCATCATGGTACATGCCCTTTCGGGTGTCTTTACAGGTATATCCCAACTTCCTTAGCCAGTTAATGGCGGTGCGTTCACTGATGCGTGTCTTTCCAGTGAGGGCGAGGGCTGGAAGAATAATCTCATTGACGTGACGACTGAGGAGGAGGGGGGTGATGGTGCCAAGTTGCTGCGCCGCAAGGTAATTGCGTACACCATGGATAACACTCTCGTTGTCGAGTAGTGTATACTGACCATGTTTCAGGTTTGCCTTTGATGGCGGCAATCGCTGGTGCTGAAGAAGATACGCCTCGTTCTGGCGGATTTGGCGGGCGAAGTAGGGTCCCTTGCCCATCTGGCAGGCAATGGCAAGGCTCGCCTTTAGACAAGGCGTCTTGGTCCTGCCATGGGCTCGATAGCGATCTCGGAGCTTCACATATTCAGATACTGCAGTCAACTGTGTCATCAACTTCACCGTACGTCTACACTTCAGCTTCTTTGCGTCGATCAGACACCTTCTAATGATTGTGAAGATGTCTGCAGGTCCTGGTGCGTCTCCATCATCGATCTCAAGCCATTCACGAGCCACATCGACTGCAGCTGGCACCTCTGGAGTTGCCTCAGGATCTGTCCCTGTGGGATTCACACCGCTTTCGGTGGTCTGTTCCATCAATCATTGGTAAGTTTACTTCACATTATATTTACAATATCCTCACTCACTTCAAATTCGTTCTCATCAATCTCCGAGTCCATATCTGACGCTGTTATTACACAGTCGTCTTCCAATCGATCAATACAAAAGTCCAGAATGTCCAGACCAAGCTCGGCCGTCATCTCCTCGATGGGATTGGGTTGCAGTGAAATATTATTTATATTTACGTGCATATCTGACTTTGGCATTAGCTGGGACGATTTTGGTGTAAAGAATGCTTCGATTTTGACACAGCCTTGTGAGGCCTCCCTCCAATATTTTTGGCGGCGGTAGTGGGTCCTTTCCGAGTCCTTTGTGTAGACAACAGGTCGTTTGCGCTTGCCCACAACCTGTTCACAGCAGTCAGGTAAGTAAATCTGATAACCAATTTAAATGATATACTGATTGAGGCTGCAGATGACTCGGAAGCGTTTTCGAAAATAGCCTCTTGGTGGCATTGATGGATGTGTCCGATGAGCTGCTGTCGGAGGCAGATGAACTGTAAGCAGAATCACTCTCAATACACTTGGGTATGGAGGTAAATCTTGTCCCAGACGTAGTCCGTTGTTGCTTGGCTTTAGTGGCCTTTTTCCTCAAGCGAGGCATGTTTCAAGGTATGGCAAAAATCTGTTTTTTTCCGCCAAAGATTGGCAGTTGAGCGCCTAATTTTAGGAACCTCTAAATTAGCATATTTCTACATTTAGAGTAATGTAGCGGCAATAAAATTACAATTAAAGGTCTCAAAATGTGGCTACAGAGGCGTGGTGAAAGCCCTTCCGAAACTGTAGATCCAATCGAAAGCCGCACCCGCGATTCCGATTCCGTCTCGGCTACTGCATTATGGCACACGCTAAAGTGAACACAAGCAGTACTGCGAACGGAGCGCGCACTCTCGATTTCGCGTGAGGCGTGTCGACATGACATCAGAGGCTCATGCGCTCATGGATGGGCCGGGTGGGCGACTACGCGTATACGACGGCACAACGGCTGCAAAGTTCGCTCCACCGAACCCAACAACTTCTTCCTGGTGACGCGCGCCAACTATTGTTAGATATGGGATCCCATCATACGACTCACACAGCAACCCTCCAGCTGAATCAAAAAATACGGTGCAGACGCCATTTCCGCATGGACCGCGGACCGGTGACCGAGTGCTCTTCCGAGCTTTCTCCGGGAGGCGGCCCGACGATGCCTAAACACAAACGACAAACGACAAATTGGAAAGCAGTCCTTGAGCTTGACGCTGGACGCGTAACAATGACACTTGTGTCCCCCTTTGTCGGATCGCATCCAGCTCTTCTGTTGTCCCTTCGATTGCACAATAGTTAGCTACGAGAGGCCGAGCCCTGATGGCCCGAACTCCTTGAAACAGGATGTAAAAGGAAAATCAAGATCTCATCCTGATAACCTGTTGGATTTATCAGCATGAGAAACCTCATATTAAATTGTCCAACGATAAGTTGTCCGACGAGTTCCTGTTTACACATGATCAAGACTGCGATGGCCGGCCATGGGAATCACTTACAACATACTAACGGCATGAGAATTGTGTCACTGTTTCGGGTTCAGCGTACGATCTATTAGGCAAGACCTCATCTCGTTCCGTTCTCATGTGTACGTACTTCACTATGATGAAGCAACTCCTCATGGTTAACCAAGAGACAGGTATTGTACAGAGTAAATTCATGACTGATTGTGGCATGCTATCGTAGCATTCGCAAACCTGGTCGGTCCTTTATAGGCTAAAATCGAAGAACAAGTGTAGGTCTGCCTTCCCTCACTGGGAATCTACGAGAGGCATATAGACATGCACCTCGTGGCAGCCTTGCCAAACAAACTCTACGCTCTTGCGGTTAAGACCGCCGTCTTTGTAAATAAAGGACAGGCGCATTGTCCAGCTTGCGGCATACTGCGAAGTCTTCCCTATCACCGTGATCCCGCCGCCTTCCCTGGAAAAGTACTTCGCAATAATGGAGCCGCCGTTCTGCGTCATGTACGCGTGCTAGCTCCAACATTTCAAAAGGAAGGGCATCCGTAGGTACCTCGTCATCGGTAAGGAGTGAGGGTACCTTCGGCCACAAGAGCCAATAGTTCCTGGTAGCTAGCGTCCGTCTTGTCGATGGCCCAGCAGCCTAAAGTTGTTGGCATCTAGAACACCATTCCGCGGGAAAAAACCCTCCCCTCTTGCCTTCCTAAGAGACGAAGCCAGGGAGAGCGTGGCGAGGATCGAAAGGACAGAAGCCAAAGAGAAGCATGATCGTGTCGCAATACTACCAGGGTTGTGTTCGTCAGCTGGCGGAAACTGTAAGACGATTCGACAGACCTAGTCTGGTTTTATTCCAGTCCGCTAGCAGGTGCTGGGAACCCTTTCTCGACTGAGATACGCCAGAGTGAACTCGAGCATGATAGAACCCTCAAGTTCTCGCCGATGTGAAGTAGTGATCCCGAATAGCCACGGAGATCAAGGTCATAACGTGGCGCACAGGGATTAAGCCGGCAAGTGGCTACCAGTAGCGTAGCGGGGAGGGTGTGTGTGTCCACGTTTGGGAGTACCAACTCTGTTCCCACCGCTGGTTCGCGCTCAGTTCTCATTCGATCACTACAAATTGAGACACTACTTAATATGGTCCAAATATTTTAGGATGTTCCACAATTATCACAGTCCTGATTCCCCAGGGGTAATTGTTTGACGGTAACTGCATGGTACGGCGACATCCTCCTGGTAATGCTTCCTAGAATGAGACCCAACTCCTATTTCTGTCGGCCCCAGATCTGCACTATGCTTGACAAGAACGTGGGTAACACGGACATGTCTCCCTCGTGAAGCCAGATGCAATGGAGCTGACCCACTCTTGTCTTGCGTCATTGCATCTGCCCCATGCTCGATCGAGAAGCATGCGGGTGACCTTCGAATGTCCCCTTCGTGAGGCCAGATGCAGGGTGGCCGATTTCCTGTTGGTTGTCGTGTCTGTCCGCCCCATGCCCAGGAAGGGCGCTGATCAGTTTGACACGACCCCCTCGTGATTTCAGCTACAAAATAGTCAACCCCCTCTTGTCCTGAGTTGTCATGTCCGCGCTGCGCTCCAGGAGGACGCGGGCCACTTCCTCATCCTCCTGCTGATGCCAGATGCAACGCAGTCTGACTTGATTTTGTCCCTGGGCTGTCACATCCGCGCCATGCTGAAGGAAGACGCGGGCTATTTCCGCACGTCCACATTCCGATGCCTGATGCAACGGAGGTTTCCCATTTCTCTTCCAGAGCCGCCACGTTTGCACCATGCTCCAGGAGGATGCGGGCGACGACTGGTTCATTTCCCCTACCAGAACGGGAAGATCCCTTAAGAAGTGGAGTTTGCCCATTCTGGTCCTGGGCTGTCACGTCCGCGCCGTATTCGAGGAGCAAGCGAGCGCATTCGACATGTCTCTCCTCCGGCGCCTGATTGTAATGGAGTTATTCCGCACCAGTCCTGAGCTGTCACATTCGCGCCGTGCTCGAGCTGGGCGCAGCCAAAATCTTGGCGGTGCCACGTTAGTACGAGGGCTAATATCCCATCCACACAATCCCCGCTTCGTTCACTACGCGAAAAAAAAACAGGGCTCTTGCTAGTTCCGAATCGGGGACGGGGGATTTCACACACGCGGAGAGAAAATCCCGGCCCTGACTCGGGGAGAAGTCCACAGCACTAGCGTGATGCCGAGCAAGACAACATACCACGAGGGCAGCAAAAAGTGGCCGAAGATCTACGGCTGCACGATCACCTAGATGCCAAGTGGGAGAGCGGATATGCTCCAAAGGAATCTGTGGAAGGTATATTATGTTTGGTTGGTGGCGCGGGCGCAAGCGCACAGTTTGTTGTCGTTGTCGTTGTCGGTGTTGTCGTCGGATCATGCGATAGTTTGAAGTGTAGTGTAGTGTAGGTCGGGGGAAAGAGAGCGGCGATTTGCTCGAGTCAAGGTGAGAGCCTCTCAGTGGACTTGGTGGGCCAGCTTTTGAAGGGCTGTGAGGATAAGCTGAACTGTCCAGAGGATTGTGCCTGCCGCGCAAGTACTGGTAAGTTATGGGACGGACGCGTGGAAATGGAACAATCAAAAGCCGCATCCCACTCCGTTTGAGCATGGACTTGTGAAGGCGTGTCGATTCATAAAAGTTTTGGCAGGGGGAATGCTGCACTGTGACCATTTGCGGTGTATGACACTCTCGACGACAACTGGAAAGGTCGCTCCACCGATCCACACAACTTGTCCTGCCAAAGACGTCCCTCGAGTTGGTGACGAAGAACTGTCGCTAGATATGAGATACCCTCATATCGTCCCACTGACCGAATCTGAACAGGAGAAAACGCGGGGCAGACGCCTAGACGCCGCCGCGTGCTTACTGTAACAAGGACACCTTTTGCCATCCTTTTGTCGGATTGCATCCAGCTCTTCTGTTGCCTTTCGATTCTGGAATAGTTCTGACTTATTAAAAGGTTTAAACTAGATGTATAAAGAAAACCAAGATCTTAGCTGATAACCTGCTGCATTTATTGGCATAATGGAGGAACCTCAGATTAACTTTTCCAGCGAGTTCGTGTTCATGCATGTACAAGAATACAATGGCAAGTTATTGGAATCACCTGTACTAACGGCATGAGTTATTTTTATCGTTTCGGCTTCATCGCCCACGATCTATAGACAAGACCTCATGATCATCTCATTTCATTCTCATGCACACTTCACTATGACGAAGCAACTCCTCATTTGTATTTTAGAGGGTAAATTCATAACTGACTATGATGCTATCGTAGCACTCGCATACCTGGTCAGTACTTTATAGTCTGACACTAAAGAACAAGTAAAGAACTGCCTTCCCCCTCACTGCGGATCTACGAGAAGCATATAGACATCTACTTCGTAACAGCCTAGCAATTCAGGTCCTATGCCCTCGAATATAGGAAGAGGTGGGGCTTTAAAAATAAGGTAAGGACTATTGTCCTCGATTTCGCATATAATGAAGAGGTCGGTACGACCGTTCACTGCCAGTTCGTTGGTAACGTTCCCATCATAGTCTGTCTTAAGCTAATGCGAATGTGACGCAGTCAAGACATGTCACAAGAAACCAGGTGTGCAAGACTCACGACCATGCAATACTCCTTCTTGGGGGGAACGGCCGTTACATTATTAGTGATAATGAATGCTAGGGCGCTATTTCCTGAATAGATCATGTCCGAGACGGCGACAATGGTGCCATTCGGTGCGTAGGCGGTCAACCCGCCGGCTTTCATGGAGAAGTTCTTCGCAATGATGGTGAAGCCACTCTGCATCATGTACGCATGTTAGCCCCAACATTTCGAAAGAAAGGGCATCCGTAGGTACCTCAGCATCGGTAGGAGTAAGGATACCATCAGCCGTAAGAGCCAATGGTTCCTGGTAGCCAGGGTTATTCTTGTGCACGGCCAGCAGGGTAAAGTTATTGGCATCTGGAACACCATTCGATGGGCAACTATCCGCCTGACTTCTTAGAGATAAGGCCAGGGAGAGTGTAACGAAATAAGCCAAGACAAGCATGATTCTGTCGCAATACTGCCGACTTCTGGGCCGTATTCGTCAACTGGTGGAAAGTGTAGACCACTCGACCGACCTGGTCCTGTTTTATACGTTGGAACCGCTAACCTCCTCTCGACTGAGATACGCCAGAGTGAACTTGAGCATGACAAAACGGTCAAGTTCTGACAATTACGAAATATGATGATCCACGGAGATCAAGGCCACGATATGCTAGTGACTTGCCGGCCCGGCTCGAAAGCCGCGGTTTCCCAGGTCGGCTTGTGTCAGTACCGTGTCTTCAACATACTCTGGAGTCCAGAAGAGTTCATTTTGCAAACCACAGTATCATGAAGCCGTTTTTCGTATCAAGAACTCCATTGTTGCCCTCCGCGTTCTCGTCACCCTGACCCATAACCCCTTCCCATCACCCAACACCTCCATATGAAACATTTACCGCGACTCCATTTTAATCCCCATGGGAGAAGAGCCTCGCTGTCGCAGGTGCGTGCGACCCACACTAACGATGAAATCCCGATGCGCGCGCGTTGTGGTCCAACATTGTGGGGATCACATCTTTCGCTAGCCTTGCTGCCAACTGAACGATTCTTCAAATCCCGCACTCCCATCCCTCAGCGTCCCCCCTTCGGTTCCCAACCCTTACCGCCTTTCGGATCGGATTGTCCTCCTTAGTAATGGCACCGTCCTCAATCCCTCTGCTATTTCCCAACTACCTGCTTCCCCCCGTATGCGAAAATTAGTTCACCTTCCCTCCCCACTGCAGGCCTCAGCACCCATTCCCCCTTACGGTGCTTTCTTAGACTGCATTTCCCGCTATCGCACTCAGGCAGACTTTCTCTCCCGCTCAGGCGCGATACCCCAGGATCGTGCTGCGCCTCTCCTAGTCATCCGTCGGACGTTCCTTGCTATTGGACGAATGGGTACAATTCTCACCTGTTCTCATTCAATCTTGACACCAAATAATTCAACACTGCGAATCGAGTGGCACTAGCGATGCGGGAAGCATAACAAGCTGCAGCCAACCGTTCTCATCTGCTTTATCGAGCGTACCTCCCCGATTGGTCACAAATTGTACCCTCTGATTGTGATAACTGACAGGATTGTCCAGCATGCCACGAAGGGGTTTCCTCTGTCTTTGAGCTCAGGTTTCTCGACCACTCTGAATTCTCGGTGGCTTTGGAGGCGGAGCACCATTTCTCAACTTTAATCACACACGGCAGTGGCTCATCTCATAATCTAATCCTTTTTGGGGTGATGACCCCACCCCACGCGCCAACATCCATGATGTCCTCCCTGCAATGTTATGAAAGGCACCCAACTGCAGCAATAACAAGACCCATTTCAAGGACACGTATGAAATGGACCAGCGGTGACCAGCAAGCCTTATGGAGCTCAAGGAGATATGGTAAAAGGACATGAGGACTCCACTCTATGGCCAGACCCTCGCACACGAGTACCACACAACTGGCAGCCCCAAACGCGAGTGCGGGCTTTTGCGCGTTGGGATGTTGCGAGCTTGCTGAGCAACAAAACACCATCTGCTACCTTGTGGCTGGGGTGTGGCTGGGGGGTATCCAATGCATGGTATGAATGGCAGTCAGCATCTGCAACAATAGCAACAGCAGCATCTTGCTAATGAGGCTAAGTTTCGAAAGCACTCAATGTAGATAGCACGCTGCGTACATACTGTAATGACCTGCGCTGCTTCGAGAAAACCGTCGTTACGCGCCAAACATCACTTACGCTTCACCTCACACCACATTTATGGGACCTACTGCGCCACACCACGATTGTGAAACTACATAAACACAAAAGAGGCAAAAACTATACAGTTTATGATCGTAGAATGTTCGAGTCCGGGTGGGAAAGCAGCCACCAAAAGCCGCGGCTTACGGTTGTTCACTTGCTCATTTCTCTGCCAGACTGGGGAGACCTTTTAAACAATGTAGTTTGCCCATTCTGGCCTTGGGCGGTCACGTCCATGCCGTATTTGAGGAGTTAGCGGACGCATTCGGCATGGCCCTCCGAGGCTCGATGTAATGGAGTTATCACTGCACCAGTTGTGAGCTTTCACATTCGCGCCGTGCTTGATAAGGACGCAGGCGAAATCCCGGCAGTGCCACGTTTTCACGAGGGCTAATAGCCACATTCACACAACCGCCGCTTCGTTCAGTACGCGAAGAAAAAAAAAAGGGGGGCCCTTGCTAGTGCAAATGGCGACGCCAAATGGGGGGCGAGAAGAGATTTCATGCACGTGGAGAGCAAATGCCAAGGCCGCTTCGAGAGAGGCACACAGAACCAGCGTCATTCCGATCATGACAACACACCACGAAAGTAGAGAGAAGAGCTGCAGCCAGCTGGACGTTCAGGGGCATGTTCAGATCCTGCGTAATTGGGAGCGTGGAGATGCCCCAGAGGAAATTATGTTTTGATTAGTGGCGCGGGCACAAGCGCACACAGTTGGTTGTTGTTGTTGTTGTTGTTGTCGGATCGTGTGAGTTGGTTGGATGTAATTGTAGTGTGGTGTGGGAGAAAGAGCGGCGATCTGCCCGAGAGCCTGAGTGAGAGTCTCTCGATGGATCAAGTTGTGAGACGCACGGAAATGGGACAATCAAATGTCGCCCCCGTGGTTCCGCGAATACGATCTCAGCCAACTGGCATTCGTGGGCATATTATGCCACGCACGCTAAAAGAGAACACAGGCAGTAAGACGCGCACTCGATTCCATTACGCTCTATAGAATGTTTGGTGCAGGAGACACACATGACATTATGGGGTGGGCGTCGCTGCAGTTGGTGACAGGCGCAAACTGTCGCTAGAAAACGCGAAAACGCGGTGCAGACGCCCAATTTTTGCCCTCGGACCGCGGACAAGGGCGCCACTGCGCTAGCGGAATCGCAGCTTGGCGTGCGTCTCCGGCGGCCCGATGATGGCTCCAACTGCACGTAACCAATGACACTTTGTCTTCCTGACATGTCAGGTTGCATCCAGCTGAGGTCTTCTGTTGGCCTTCGATTCCAGAATCGTTAGTGGCCGAACCCTGACTTATATTGAAACTGGATGTAAAAGGAAAACCAAGAATTTCAGCCGGATAGCCTGTTGCATTTGTTGGCTTAATGGAGGAGGAACTTTGCGTGTTCATGTCCGAGACCACGAACCCACGGTGGCCAGATACAGTATGGGAATCATTGATACTCACGGAGTTCGAGTTTTTTTCGTTTCAGCTTCAGTGCTCACGACCTGTTAGGCAAGACCTCATGATCATCTCATTTCATTCTCATGCGTACTTCGCAAACCTGGTCAGTCCTTTATAGGCCAACATAAAAAAACAAGTGAACAGCTGCCTTCCCCCTCACTCGGAATCTACGAGAAGCATATAGACAACTACTTCGTAGCAGCTCTGCAAGATAGTCCCAATGGGCTGGAAGATAACACCCTCGGCTTGAAAAATAAGAAAAGGCCTATTATCCGGGATATGACATATCATGAAGCGGTCGGTATGACCGTTCGCTGCTAGTTCTTCGGTCCCATCAGAGTCTAGATGAGGCTGATGCGAATGTGACGCAGTCAAGACCAGTCACAAGGGACTAGGTGTACAAGACTTACAACCATGCAAAACTCCTTTCCGGAAGGAACGGCCGTCGCATTATTAGTGAGATTGAATGATACGGTGCTGCTAATTCCGGGATTCGAGACGGCGACAACGCCGCCGTTCTGTCCATACGCGGTGATCCCGCCGTCTTTCATGGAGAAGATATTCGCAATGATGTCGTCGCCGCTCTGCATCATGTACGCATGTTAGCCTCAACATTTCAAAGGAAAGAGCATCCGTAGGTACCTCAAAATCTGTAGAGGCGGCAAGAGAGAGGACACCTTTGGCTGTAAGAGCCAATGGTCCTTGGTCGCTGGTATTCGTCTTGCGGGCGGCCAGCAGCGTAAATTCTTTCACATCTAGAATACCATTCGATGGGCAATTATTCGCCTGACTCCTTACAGATGAGGCTAGGGAGAGCATAGCGAAGAAAGAAACGAAAGAGGCCAAGACAACCATGATTGTGTCGCAATACTGCCGACTGTTGGGCCGTATTCATCAACTGGTGGAAAGTGTAGATCATTCGACCGACCTGGTCCTGTTTTATACGTTGGAACCACTAACCTGCTCTCGACTGAGATACGCCAGAGTGAACTTGAGCATGACAAAACGGTCAAGTTCTGACAATCACAAAAGGTGATGATCCACGGAGATCAAGGCCACGATTAGTGCTGTTCCCGGCCCGGCTTGGCCCAAAAGCCCCGGCTTTGGCCTGGCCTGAGGGGGCTCCGGCTTGGAAAATTGGCAGGCCGGGCCAAAGCCGTCAACTCGGGCTTGGCTCCGGCTCGGCCTGGCCCAGGCCGCGGCTTTTGTATGTACTGTACTATTCTGTGATGCCAGTACATCGAACGTGAGCTCAGATCACACAAGGCCTCATCATACATGAATGTTATGCAGGGGTCCATTCCAACCCACAACATTGAACGGCACGCGAGTGTTGTGTTGTCGTCCGAATGGACAGCTGAAGACCGGGGATTAGGGAGAGAGAGGGAAGGGTGAACAAAAGGGCAGAGAAAAGGAAAGGTTTTGAAGCAGATGAGAGGTGGCGCGTTCTGTGCAGGCAAATGATATGAGAGACAGCGCTGGACGCTCAAGGGGCTCTGTATTAGC
>QLOT01008655.1:0-18240 GCA_003313875.1 Russula aff. compacta | reverse complement strand
AGCTGGCTTAGTCAACCTTAGTAAGCATTACAAAGCAAATTCCCATTGCCAGGCCGAAAAACACCCTAAAATTAGTCATCATTTTCCTTATTTAGTTCAAATTCTTGACCCAGCTCACTTGTATTAAGGATCTACATACATTGTATAATATATATGAACTACTAGTGCCACTTGTTGCGCGGGCACTGCATGACCTCGCAGAGGAAAGTGCCACAGAGGTGTTGCCAGCTCTGCATCGCCTTATCTTGGAAGGTCCTTCGCCATCTGCCTCTGTATGAAAAGACATCCAAGAATTCATCACTGCGCATCAAAACTCGAATCATCCTGTTGATTTTTTTTTTTTTTTTTTTTTGAATCCAAATTTGTATTCTGCAGCACGTACGATGTGGTACAGAGGCGGTCACATATAGCTACGTTTTATGCTTAGGTGTTTGGGTTAAGGGCGGGAACTAGTGTGACTAGCTATAGTGGTGTTCTATCGTAATGTTGGGTGGGAAGGTGGGGCTGGTCTGCGTGGCCCGTTCTAAGTATGCTTTTATTGGGTACCTCATCCTGGCTCCCAAGGGATCTGCAGTTTAGCGCAGGTGCCTGTCTCTTCCAAGAAGCGGAGTAGGCCTTCAATCTGCTCTGGTTGAGTGAAAAGGCAAGAGAGGCCGTGTGGGTGACCGTTGGCAGTGAGATGCCTTTGGCGTGGGGTGGTATATCGTGGACAGTGCAGTAGTGTAACCGGCCTGGGGTAAGCATTCAACTGCTTGCACCCCTGTAAGTTGTGGAACCGGCCAGGAGTCTGTGATTAGACCGTTTGTTTCTGTGTGCGCCTGAGGCACTGTACTTGTAACCGGCCTGGGGTAAGCACTCAACTGCTTGCGCTCCTGTAAGTTGTGGAACCGGCCAGGAGTCTGATTAGACTGTTTGCTTGTGTGTGCGCCTGAGGCACTGTACTATATTTTCGGACTGCACCCCACTCCTAAGCAATCCTCATTGTCCTCCGAGGATCATATGCTCTCTTGGGTCCTTGTGACCCTTCGTTAACCCCCTTGATGCAGCCATTGTTCTCCTTTTGATGTTCCCCTTGTTCCTAGTTTGCGTCTTCCTTTCATCCTACTATATCGAGTATGGTTACCCCTTTTGGATCCTAGGATCCCTCTCCTCTATAAGTAGAGACTCTTAGCTACCTTGTACCGGCAAGTTGAGTCTCCTGTCAATCACAGTGACTTTACTCCCCACCTTCTCTCTACTCTAAAGGGTGGCTACAGTGTTGCAGCACTGCAAGCGGGAACCCATACTGCTCTATCTGTCTTCTAAGTCACAGCAGAGGCTTAGCTATCGTCTATTGTTGCTGTCAAACCCTTGGCGGTGACAGTACTATACTTTTGAACTGCACCCCATTCCTGTGTGACCCTTATTGTCCTTCTAGGATCACATGCTTCCTTGGGTCTCTATGACCCACTGTCAACTCCTTTTAGACGCAGTCCTTGTTCCCTTCTTGGTGTTTCCCTTGTTCCCAGTTCACATACTAGTTTTCCCTTACTATACGGAGTACAGTTACCCCTTTGGATCCTAGGATCCCTCCCTCCTATAAGTAGAGACTCTTAGCTACCTTGTACTGGCAAGTTGAGTCTCCTGTCAATACAGCGACTTACTCTTCACTCTATTCTCTACTCTAAAGGGTGGCTACAGTGTTGGAGCACTGCAAGCGGGAACCCATCTACCTCTATCTGTCTTCTAAGTTGCAGCAGAGACTTAGCTATAGTCTTTTGTTGCTGTCAAACCCTTGGCGGTGACATTAGACTCAACTTCTTTCACCACGGCTAGCAGTCCCGACCTCAAGGGAACTATCATCACTACAAGCGAAGCAACGTTTGGACGACCAAACTCACAAGTACAACAAATCGACGAGTATCATCAGTACAATTTCAGAGGACGATGAAGAAGCCCAATGAAGGGGCTGGTGAGCTTCCAGAGGGCAAAGATGAGACGTTGAGGATTCGGTAAGTATAGATGATGGACGTTCTCTCTAGGATTTGGCACGCACAGACCGGCTATGCGGTCACGGTCCGGTGCATGCGATACTGCATGGACTATGGCTTCTAGGATGCCCTAGGAGCAGGATGACAAAGACAGAGCCCTGGAGTAAGCAGGATGACTGTGCATGACTAACGGTTAGTCAGGGGCAATGAGTAAGAGCTTTGGAAGCTCTTTAGTATCTCTCAGCATCAGTCAGCGCTTTAGTCAGTGCGCTGGATTAGGACTTCTGCTTTGTGAGCAGTCTAGTCGCTTACTGATTGTTCTCTCTTACTGTTCCTGATTACTGTACGCTTACTACTGTCGCATTACTGTACCATAGTTCGGACTACCGGCCATTAAGGCCGAGGTATATAAGCGCATTAGGTGCTGGGCTAGAGACTCTCTAAGTCGAGTCTCCTGTCCGCCCTGTACGCCTCCTTGTCTAGGAGAATACAGCGTTTGTGACCTTGTCACCCCAGGGGGAGATTCGTGGCTTGCTTACCTTTCCTCGCAAGTGGGACTTGCAAGTACTGTACTTGGTGCTTCAGACTTTGCTAAGGTCACGGCTTCGACCGGTGACAGCGGAGGGTAGTACCATGTTCATTGGAGTACAGAGTACCAAAGGTACTCACTAGGACAGAGATACGTTAAGCTCGACAACTACAACCTCCCAGACGACGATCCATCAGAAGAGGAAGAATCGTCAGGAGACGAAGAAGACAAACAACTTGACAACCAGATCAGGTTAACACCAATCCAGGAAACGCTAAAGACAGCCCCTACAACCCCAGAGCAAGCAGCTCAGCTACTGTGGATACCAGGAGTAACCCACACACCAATCCGTACCTTTCATCCTACATCAGAAATCCCCTTGGGACCTTTGCCAGAAGGAAACCCCTTGCCGAGCATTGTTCAAACCATGTCAACAACTACCCAAACCCAAATGGCCACTCATGCGGCAACTGCTGCATCCACTCAACCAATACAAGCAAACTTGACTACCTCAGAACGATTGAGGCAAGGCATGCGCCAAGCCTTGAGGAAAGGACCCCCTAGAGGAAATCCAGGAGGAGGACCAGGAGGACCAGGAGGGCCAAGAGGCCCAGGAGGCCCAGGGCAAGCGGCAGCCCCACAAGTACCGATCCAACCTGCCACTGATGCCAAAGCAATGGGACAACTCCCCCAGATATTCAATGGGGATAGAGCAAAAGCAGATGACTTTATCGAAGAGGTCAAAGCATACCTGCATGTCAATAATGGAGTAGCGGGATACGACTCCCCCTTTAAAAAGGTCACCTTCACCCTCACCCTCGTCAAAGGAGAGGAAGTGGCCCAATGGGCCAGAGATATGGGCACTTGGCTGGACAGCCTCAATATGCCCCAAGATAACATCCCTGACTTATGGAATCAGTTCTTGGATGAGTTCCAGGAACAGTTCCAAGACTCCCAAGCATCCCAAAAAGCCAGGAACGATCTGCTCAACTGCAAGCTCAGAGACTACAAATTTGACGAGTATATCTCCCAATTTGAAAGCCTCCTCAGAAAGGCACAATACATGGTGGGAAACCATGAAACATACAATATGTTCCTCAGAGGATTGCCGATGCACCTCTTGGACAAGACTCTAACACCACCAACTCCCCTCACTTACATAGAGGCAAAGGAAAGGGTCAAATCCCTATGCCAATCACAATCCCTCATGGACGGCATTAAAAAACAACTAGCGACAGGAACAGCATTCAGAACTGGTTTCCCTGCCCCCAGACAATCCCAAGGAGGGGGATTCAATAGCCAATGGAGACCACTGCCATGCCCCCCGTACAACTCCTCAAACACTCCATATTCCATGAGAAATACCCCAGTCCCCATGGATCTTAGTAGAGGATGTGCCCCCACTAACTGGAGGGGAAGGGGCAGAGGAGGAAATTGGCGGCCAGGGCAAAGAAGCCAGGGAAATGGGACGGGCTTTGGTGACACCAATGCCTGCTTCAACTGTGGCATTGTAGGACACTTTGCAGGAATTGCCCCAGTAAACCCAAGCAAGCCTTCCAAAACAACAGATTTGGTGGCAACTGTACATGCCCATCTCCAGAGAATGACAACGGATGTCACCGCCAAGGGTTTGACAGCAACAGAAGACTATAGCTAAGACTCTGTAGTATCTTAGAAGACTAGTAGAGATAGTCTGGGTTACCGCTTGCTGCACCAGTATGCAGTAGCCACCTCTTAGAGTAGAGAATAGAATAGAGGAGAAGTCACTGTATAGACAGGAGACTCAACTTGCCGGTACAGGGTAACTACAAGTCCCTATTTATACTGGTAAGGGGATCCTAGGATCTGAGGCTGTGTACAGTACTCCTTATGGACAAGACAATAGAGCTGGACTGGGAACAAGGGAAAGGACAAGAAGGGAACAATGGCTACGTCTAAAAGGGGAAGTGTCAACAGGACAATAGGTGTCCTGGGGAGCATGTGATTCCCAAGAACAAGGGGAACCATATGTAGGAGCGTCACAAGGACGAAGTGTAGCTAAAAGTATAGTACAGTGCCTCAGGCGCACACAAGAACACACAACTATGCAGACAAAGCAGACTCTGGGCCGGTTCCTCAACTTACATGAGCGTGAGCAGTTGAATGCTCACCCAAGGCCGGTTACATCACCTCTCCGCTAGAAAGGACATCCTCGTCCGTTCTTCAATGCTGATCGTCGTGCCAGCTGGGGTTTGAAGTCATTGACCCCGATATGTTTGACCTTGTCTGCGATGCGCGCGGCGATGAGATGCTCCTCGGAGGCGTTCTTGGCCTGAACAACAGCCCAGTGATTGGCCTCCAGCCACTTGATCTCGTGGCTGATTCTGTCCCCCTCCTGGTCGTACCTTCGATACCGGAGGACCTCGGTGTGGGCGCTCCAGTCGTCGAGCTCGACGAGAGCCTCCTCGAGAGGCCAGTAGTCGACCTGGTCCCCCCAGAGCCGTGCCCTAAACCAGTGGGGGATGGGCTTGAGGGGGTAGTCGCGTGAGTCCTGCCTGGCGTATAACTCCACAATACGTGCGTCAGCTGTACTCGTGGCTCCCGCAGGGAGCCCCGCAACCCGACCGTTGTCCAGCTGCTTGATGAAATGGGTGAACTGCTCGCCCTCCTTGGTCGGGATGGTGAGGTCTGGGAGGCGACCGTCGTTCTCCACGTACCCGTCGGGACACTCCATTGGCTCCTCGAGGACCTTGACGCACTCCTTGAGGAGGAGCCGCTCTCGGTTAGTGTCGTTGAGCTCTCGTCTGAGAGCGCTGAGCTGGAGGTGGGTGTCGTGCGTCTGCTGCTGGATGGTGACGGCGAGGCCCTTGGCGAGCTTCTGTAGCTGGGGGGCGGTGAGATGCGCGTGGCCGTTGATGACGGCCAATATGGTGGAGGGGGAGAGGGGTCCCTCCCAGTGGTCACTAGTGTCCAGGTCGTGGAACGCACCTGGAATGGGGATATGGCTGGGGCCGATGGTAAAGGCAGGGACGGGGAGAGGCTCCGAGGCAGCACCAGCGGCCGCTGGTACCGGAGTCTCCTCTCCTGGATGCTTGAGGTCCATTGGCTCAAGGCTTCTGGGGAGGCGGGGTGCTGGGACTGGGAGCGGGGACGTGGTGGAAGATGGTGCAGACATGCTAGTTCCTCGGCTGTGAAGGCAATGATGGGCGAAGTAGATGTGGAAGCTGTGAGGGCTGCTGCTTTTTCCGGGGGTTTCTGCTTCCCTTTTATGCTATTCAAGGGCCGGCGTTTGTGATACTCCCGAAGGAGATCCGGGGCGAACACCTGATCGGATGGTTCCCAGGTGTTGTCACTTTCAGGGTAGCCCCGCCACTTTATCAAATATTGCAGCGTCTGTTTTCTTCCATGGAAGCGGTGGTTTCTGATCTGTTCCACTTCATATTGCTCTTCTTCTCCCACGAGGTCAGGTGGTGGTTGGGAGAAGTTTGGCCCATGCGCGTTTGTTTCCCTGTATGGGGTGAGGAGGCCGGCATGGAATACGTTGTGGATCTGCCATGAGGCCGGGATGTCGAGTAGGTATACAACCGGAGATACTTCTTTTAGTATCTTGAAAGGGCCGTATCGTTTCGGGTTTAATTTGGACCCTTGATGTGGGAGTTTCAGATTGGTTGCCTCAAGCCACACCTGATCTCCGGTCTTGTATTGTGCTGGTGGAATTTCCCTTGCCTTTTTGTTTATGGCCTGGATTGCCCGCTGTCTCGCTTCTTCCATCATTTGGACCCTAGTCTCGACTGCTTCGTTATTGGTGACGTCAATGTCCGCGGGGTGAAGTCTTGGTTCGTATCCCCAGAGGATTTGATTGGGTGATAGCCCTGTGGTACTATTCCTCCGGTTGTTGTGTACTGCTGATGCGACTGGGAGCCATTCCGTCCAGTCTTTGGGTTGTCCCACCGTTACTAGTCTTAGATATTGTTCCACCCATTGATTCTTTCGCTCAGAGAGCCTGTCAGTTTGGGGATGGAACGCTGTGGACAAGTTCTGCTGGATATCCAGGCGTTTGGTGAGTGCCTTTCCAAAGTGAGATGTGAATCGGGGGTCTCTATCGCTGATTATCTTTGTGGGGAGGCCAAACCATGGGTAGAGGTGCTTTAGATATAACCAGGCTACGCCTGGTCCAGCGATAGAGGTATTGCATGGCAAGAAGATGGCTGCGCGTGAGCATCCTTGGTCCACGATGGTGAGTATGGCATCAAGGCCATTCCGTAGGGGTAGCCCGGTGATGAGGTCCATCGCTATGCTCTGGAAGGGCATTGTTCCTGCGGATGTGGGGATACGGAATAGTGGGACTTTCTTCCTGTGAGTAAGGATTTTTGCTTGTTGACACGTTGCACATCCTTTGACATATTCTGCTATCCAGGTTTTCATCCCTGGCCACCAGTGCGTCAGTTGTACCTTCCTCAGGGTTTCATCTCTGCCGGGGTGCCCTGCCGTAGGGTGATCGTGGGCGTGAGATACGATGGCCCGCTTTAGTTCTTTTACGTTGGGGACAATAGTCTGCCCTTGTGCAGTTGTAGAACTTGTCTTGGTCGAATTGATCCTTTCAGGGGGAAAGATAGTGATTGCTTTGTTGTCCTCTTCTCCGAGGTTTGCCCCTGGTGGCCTGGAGAGTGCGTCTGCTGCCGTATTTGTTTTCCCTGGAATGTATTCCAAGGTAAAGTCATCCTCTTGTAGGTCTGCATGCCAGCGTGCTGTCCTTCTGTTTAGGTTCTTTGGGGACTTCCAGTACTGGAGATTGGCGTGGTCCGTGCGGATGATGAAGGGAGTTTTGGTCCATCCTAGGTATTGCCTCCAGTGCACTAGAGATTTCATGATGGCCAGCAGTTCTCTTTCGTAGATGTCATAGTTTCATTCTGTAGGAGTAAAGGTGGCTGAGTAGTAGGCAATGGGATGGAGGATGGGTTTGTGTTGTTTGGCCAGTGTAGGTGTAAGGTGTTCTCCCTCCTGCGAGAGTACGGCCCCCAGGCCATATGCCGACTCGTCTACTTGCAGGATGAATTGTTTGTCGAAGTTGGGCTGTTTGAGTACTGGGCTCCTGCACATGAGGGTTTTCAGGGTTTCGAATGCCTGGTGTTGCGGTTCTTCCCAGTGCCATGGGGTAGTTTTCTTTGTGAGGTCGAGGAGTGGTCTAGTGATCTTCGAGTAGTTGGGTATAAAGTATTGGTAGTATCCTGTGAAACCCAGGAAGCTTCATACATCCTTGGGTTTTTTGGGTTGTGGCCAGTTGGCCACTCCCTGCAGTTTTTGCGCATTCATTTGGAGTCTTCCCTTTCCTACATTGACTCCTAGGTATTCGATTTTGTCCCTCTCAAATTCGCATTTCTCAGGCTTCAGATAGAGGTCATGTGCTGCCAGTTTGTCGAGGATTCTATGGACGTATTGCCTGTGCCTTTGTTTGTGTTGTTCTTCCATTTCATGGGGGAGTCTGGCCGTGTGGATTGCTAGATCATCCATGTATATGGAGAGCCACCCTTCCCCCACTTCTGGCCTGAAGATGGTATTCATCATCATCTGGAATGTGGCCGGAGAGTTTGTCAGACCGAAGAACATGACTGTGGGCTCGAAGAGCCCTTCTGGGGTGAGGAAGGCTGCCTTCCATTCGTCTCCTTCCTTGATCTGGATGTTGTTGTACCCCCATCGTACGTCGAACTTAGTGAAGAGGGTACATCCACTTAGTCGGTCTATTACTTGTGGGATTAGAGGTGAAACATTTCTGTTCCTCTTTGTCCATTTGTTGAGGGGTCTATAGTCCTGTACTGGTCTTAATTTGCCATCTTTCTTCTTTACAAAGAAGAAGTTGGCCGCATAGGGGGATTTTGAGACACGGATTGTCCCTTTTTTCAGGTGGTCTTTGACGAACTTGTGGACCTCCTCTTTTTCTAGTTGTGTGAGGGGCAGTAGCTGACCTGGCAGCGAAGCTGGTGCTCCTGGCAACAGTTCAATGGCATGATCCCAGACTGTATACTGAGGAAGTCTCTGGGATTCTTCTTTGCTGAATACCTTCAAGTGTCTTTGGTATTCTTCCGGTACCTTAGTTTCTTTTGTTTCACCCATGGTGCCAATGGTGACCCTTCCCAGGAAGTATTGTGGCTGATGCCTTTTTACTGGTTGTGGCATGTTCCTTGTTCTAGGGGTGTATTGTGCTTTAGCCGCATTTGGGGCTGAGAGGACGATGGGGAGATGACTCATATCAATCCATCCCCTCTTCCAGTCAATTTTTGGCTGGGTGGCGGCGAACCAGGGATATCCTAAAATGGCTTTGTGTTCTCCTAGATCCGATAGGAAGAACCTGTGATTTGTCCTTTGGCCACCCGTCTGTAGTTGTAGATTGGTGTAGTACTGGAGCGACCCGCTCTTGTTTTGCGTCCCATCAACATTGTATAGAGGCCTTGGCTTGGCTAGTCGTTTGATGGGTAGTTTAAGCCATCGCACGTAGGACAAGTTCATAAAGTTTTCAGTGGCTCCTGAGTCCACCAATGCTATTGCTTCAGCTCTTTTCGCGATTGATCGTGTGTAGAAGCGGACTGTCATTGATTTTCTATTTGACATGTACACATCGTCGCTATTGATCCGCCTGAGTAGTGCTGACCTAATCAGGCAGTGGGAAAATCCTCTGAAGCTCCCATTTCCTTTGCCAGGTGCTGCTGGTCTTCTCCTGTCATCCTTTGGAGGTGGGCTCGCACAGTTGCCACCGAGTCTTCTTCAACGTCTCCCATTTCTTGGTCTTCGTCGAAATCGATGAGATTAGCTTGGTTGGCTGGGTTTTTGCCATTCCATTTCGTGTTTTGGAAGGCTTGCTTGGGCCTGCTGGGACAGTTCCTGGCGAAGTGGCCTACTATTCCACAGTTGAAACACGCATTGGCGTCTCCAAAGCCGGTTACATTTCCTCGGCTGCTCTGGCCTTGGCGCCAGTTTCCTCCTCTTCCTCTTCCCCTCCAGTTATTGGGTGCACTTCCCTACTAAGATCCATGGGGACCGGAACATTATTCATGGTCCTGGGGGCGTTGGAAGAGTTAAATGATGGGCGTGGCGCAGGCCTCCATTGATTGTTTTGCCATCCTCCACAGTTGAAGAAGGGTCGTTTAGGCTGAGGGTTGAGGGCTCTGTATGCATTCCCTGTGCTGAGGGACTTTACGATGCCTTCTATGGTGGTTTTAGCTTGGGTAAGGAGCTTGACTCGTTCTTTCAGCTCCATGTAGGTCATCGGGTATGGTGGGACTAGGGCTTTCTTGAGTAGTTCTTGGGGTATTCCACGTAGGAGCATGTTGTAGGTTTCTTCACTTCCTACGGTGTAGTTGGCCTTTCTAAGGAGGCTCTCGAATTTTGTGATGTATTCGTCATAGTGGTTGTCCCGCATCTTCAGATCCATTAGTTGGGTCCTGGCTTTCTGCACGCTTTGAGTGTCTTGGAACTGTTCTGCAAATTCTGTGAGAAATTGGTCCCACAAGGCCGGAATGTTATCTGCTGGGAGTGCGAGGCCGTCTAGCCAGGTTCCCATATCCCTGACCCATTGCGCCGGTTCTTCTCCTTTAATTAGTGTGAGGGTGAATGCCGCTTTCTTGTATGGGGAGTCATATCCTGCTACTCCATGGTTGACCCGGAAATATGCTTTGACTTCCTCGATGAAGTCGTCTGCTTTAGTTCTGTCTCTGGTGAAGACCTGGGGAAGTTGTCCCATGGCTTTGACATCGGGCGGAACCTGTATCGGGTTTTGTGTGGCTGCTGGTTGTCCTGGACCTCCTGGGCCTCCTCCAGGCCCTCCTGGTCCTCCTGGCCCTCCGGGTCCTCCTCCTGAGGGGCCCTTCCTCAAGGCCTGGCGCATGCTCTGCTGCAGCCTTTCTGCTACCGTCATATTTGCTTGTACTGGTTGTGTGGCGGCTGCCGTAGCCGCATGGGTTGCCGTTTGTGTTTGTGTAGACATGGTTTGAATGATGCTGGGGATTGGATCGCCTTCTGGTAGGGGTCCCAAGGGGATTTCTGGAGCCGGATGGAAGGTGCGGATTGGTGTATATGTGTGTATCGGGGTGGTATGTTCTGACGCGGTAGGGCTATTCTTAAGTCCTTCTTGGATCGGCGCAAGCCTAATCTGCTTGTCTAGTTCTTCGTCTTCTCCTTCTTCTGATGAAGGCGCGTCGTCTGGTGGATCTTCGAGATCGTAGTCACTAAGCCTCTTGTAGTGTCTCCCAAGTTCGTACCATTCTTGTTCGTCGTTCCAATCGACTTGGTACCACCCTCCTTTAGAATAGCAGACTTGTGGGGAGTTCTCTTTGACTTTCAAGTCTTGGTCTAGTAGCACCAAGATAGGGTGTTCTGCGCCGTTACGCGGGTGAGATATATCGATCTCTTGTACTTGTGAGTTTGGTCGTCCAGATGTAGCTTCTCTCCAGTGGACGATAATTCCTTCTCTGTTGGAACTGCTAGCCGTGGTGAAAAGAAGTTGAGTCTAATGTCACCGCCAAGGGTTTGACAGCAACAGAAGACTATAGCTAAGACTCTGTAGTGTCTTAGAAGACTAGTAGAGATAGTCTGGGTTACCACTTGCTGCACCAGTATGCAGTAGCCACCTCTTAGAGTAGAGAATAGAATAGAGGAGAAGTCACTGTATAGACAGGAGACTCAACTTGCCGGTACAGGGTAACTACAAGTCCCTATTTATACTGGTAAGGGGATCCTAGGATCCGAGGCTGTGTACAGTACTCCTTATAGACAAGACAATAGAGCTGGACTGGGAACAAGGGAAAGGACAAGAAGGGAACAATGGCTACGTCTAAAAGGGGAAGTGTCAACAGGACAATAGGTGTCCTGGGGAGCATGTGACTCCTAAGAACAAGGGGAACCATATGTAGGAGCGTCACAAGGACGAAGTGTAGCTAAAAGTATAGTACAGTGCCTCAGGCACACACAAGAACACACAACTATGCAGACAAAGCAGACTCTGGGCCGGTTCCTCAACTTACATGAGTGCGAGCAGTTGAATGCTCACCCAAGGCCGGATACAACAGAGGACCAGCAGTGCCTGGCAAAGGAAATGGGAACCTCGGAGGATTTTCCCACTGCCTGATTAGGTCGGCACTACTCAGGTGGATCAATAGCGACGATGTATACATGTCAAATAGAAAATCAATGACAGTTCGCTTCTATACATGATCAATCGCAAAAAGAGCCGAAGCAACAGCACTGGTGGACTCAGGAGCCACTGAAAACTTCATGAACTTATCCTACGCATGATGGCTCAAGCTACCCATCAAACAGCTAGCTAAACCAAGACCCCTGTATAATGTCAATGGTACAGAAAACAAGAGCAGGTCACTCAAATACTACACGGACCTGCAACTACAAATGGGTGGACAGAGAACAAATCACAGATTCTTCCTGTCAGATCTAGGGGAACACAAAGCAATCCTGGGATACCCTTGGTTCACAGCCACGCAACCCAAAATCGACAGGAAAAGGGGATGGATCGACATGAGTCACCTCCCCATCGTCCTCTCGGCCCCAAATGCAGCAAAAGCACGATATGCCCCAAGGACCAAGAACATACCACGACCCATCACCAGATACCAGCCACAATACTTCCTAGGAAGAATCACCATCGGTGCTGCAGAAAAAGCAGGAGAAGTTGAAGTGCCTGAAGAGTACCCGGGGCATTCAAAGGTGTTTAGCGAAGAGGAGTCCCAGAGACTTCCTCAATACACGGTCTGGGACCACGCTATTGAGCTGCTGCCAGGGGCACCAGCATCACTACCAAGATGACTGTTACCCCTCACTCAACTAGAACAAGAAGAGGTCCACAGATTCATCAAAGACCATCTAAAGCGGGGAACCATCCACGTCTCTAAATCCCCTTATGCAGCCAACTTCTTCTTTGTGAAGAAAAAGGATGGCAAACTACGACCAGTGCAAGACTACAGACCCCTCAATAAGTGGACCAAAAGGAACAGGAACGTTTTGCCCCTCATCCCCCAAGTAATAGACTGGCTCAGTGGATGCACCCTCTTCACTAAATTCGACGTGTGGTAGGGGTATAACAACATCCAGATCAAGGAAGGGGACGAGTGGAAAGTGGCTTTTCTCACTCCAGAAGGCCTTTTTGAACCCACCGTCATGTTCTTTGGCCTAACAAACTCCCCGGCCACGTTCCAAATGATGATGAACACCATCTTCGGACCAGAAGTAGGAGAAGGATGGCTCTTGGTGTACATGGATGACCTAGCAATACATACAGCCAAACTCCCCCATGAAACGGAGGAACAACACAAACAGAGGCACAGGCAATATGTCCACAAAATCCTCGACAAGCTGGCAGCCCATGATCTCTATCTAAAACCCAAAAAATGCGAATTCAAGAAGGATGAAATCAAGTATCTAGGAGTCAATGTAGGAAAAGGAAGGCTCCAAATGAACGTGCAAAAGCTACAAGGAGTAGCAGACTGGCCACAACCTAAAAAGCCCAAAGACGTACGGAGCTTTCTGGGCTTCACAGGATACTACCTGTAACCGGCCTGGGGTAAGCACTCAACTGCTTGCGCTCCTGTAGGTTGTGGAACCGGCCAGGAGTCTGATTAGACTGTTTGCTTGTGTGTGCGCCTGAGGCACTGTACTATATTTTCGGACTGCACCCCACTCCTAAGCGATCCTCATTGTTCTCCGAGGATCATATGCTCTCTCGGGTCCTTGTGACCCTTCGTTAACCCCCTTGATGCAGCCATTGTTCTCCTTTTGATGTTCCCCTTGTTCCTAGTTTGCGTCTTCCTTTCATCCTACTATATCGAGTACGGTTACCCCTTTTGGATCCTAGGATCCCTCTCCTCTATAAGTAGAGACTCTTAGCTACCTTGTACCGGCAAGTTGAGTCTCCTGTCAATCACAGTGACTTTACTCCCCACCTTCTCTCTACTCTAAAGGGTGGCTACAGTGTTGCAGCACTGCAAGCGGGAACCCATACTGCTCTATCTGTCTTCTAAGTCACAGCAGAGACTTAGCTATCGTCTATTGTTGCTGTCAAACCCTTGGCGGTGACACTACCGGTATTTCATACCAAACTACTCAAAAATAGCCAGACCGCTCCTTGACCTCACCAAGAAAACCACACCTTGGCACTGGGATGAACCGCAGCACAAAGCATTTGAAACCTTGAAGACCCTCATGTGCAAGAGCCTGGTACTTAAACAACTGAACTTTGACAAGCAATTTGTACTCCAAGTGGACGCCTCAGCGTACAGCCTGGGGGCCGTACTCTCACAAGAGGGAGAAAATGTCACACCTACACTGGCCAAACGACACAAGCCTATCCTCCACCCCATTGCCTACTACTCAGCCACCTTCACTCCCACAGAACGAAACTACAACATTTATGAAAGGGAACTGCTGGCCATCATGAAGTCATTAGCACATTGGAGGCAATACCTGGGGTGGACTAAAATACCGTTCATCATTCGTACAGACCACACCAACCTTCAGTATTGGAAAGCCCCAAAGAATCTAAACAGGAGAACAGCACGCTGGCATGCAGACTTACAAGAGTATGACTTTACCCTGGAATACATCCCAGGAAAAACGAACACTGCGGCGGATGCACTATCTAGACCACCAGGGGCAGATCTGGGGGAAGAAGACAACAAGGCGATCACAATATTTCCCCTGAAAGGATCAGCACGACTAAGACAACCCCCACAACTGAACGAGGCCAAGTGATAGTGCCCTATGTAAAGGAAATAAAAAGGGCTATCGTGTCCCACGCCCACAATCACCCCACAGCAGGACACCCGGGCAGAGATGAAACATTGAGGAAGGTGCAATTGACACACTGGTGGCCAGGAATGAAGACCTGGATAGCAGAATACGTCAAAGGATGTGCGACATGCCAGCAGGCAAAAATCCTCACTCATAAGTAGAAAACCCCACTATTCTGCATCACTATGCCGGAAGGAACAAAACCCTTCCAAAGCATGACAATGGACCTCATTACCGGCCTTCCCCTATGCTGCAGACTGGATTCAATCCTGACAATAGTGGACCAAGGATGCTCGCGTGCAGCAATATTCCTCCCATGCAATATGTCAATCACCGGAGTAGGAGTAGCACTGCTCTACCTGGAACACGTCTACCCATGGTTTGGTCTCCCAACAAGGATCATTAGTGACAGAGACCTGAGATTCACCTCGCACTTCGGAAGAGCACTGACCAAAAAGCTGGGCATTCAACAAAACCTCTCCACAGCATTCCACCCACAAACCGACGGACTATCAGAGAGAAAGAACCAGTGGGTGAAGCAATACCTCTGGCTGGTAACAGGAGGACAACCTAGAGATTGGGCAGAATGGCTGCCAATTGCCATGGCAGTCCACAACAACCGGAGGAATGCGACCACGAACCTATCACCCAATCAAATCCTGTGGGGGCATGAGCCAAACTTGCACCCGGCTGACGGCACCCACATGAACAATGAAATGGCCGAAAAAAGAGTAGAAAAGATGGAGAAAGCCCGAAGGCAGGCGATTGATGCCATCAATCAGAAAGCACAGAAGGTTCCACCAGCTCAATACAAGGCCGGAGATCAGGTGTGGCTTGAGGTGACCCACCTAAAACTCCCACATCAAGGGTCCAAACTGAACCCCAAATGGTATGGTCCCTTCAAAATACTAAAAGAAGTATCTCCTGTTGCGTACCTGGTGGATATCCCTACCTCATGGCAGATCCACAATGTGTTCCATGCAGGGCTCCTTACCCCATATAGGGAAACAAAAGAATATGGGCCCAATTATACCCAGCTACAGTAGCATCGGACCTCGTGGGAGGTGAGGAGCAGTATGAAGTGGAACAGATCAGAAACCACAGATCCCACAGAAGAAAGAAGACCCTGCAATATTTGATAAAGTGGCGGGGCTACCCTGAAAGTGACAACACCTGGGAACCAGCAAACCAGGTGTTCACCCCGGATCTCCTTTGGGAGTATCACAAGCGCCGGCCCTTGAACAGCATAAAAGGGAAGCAGAAACCCCCAGAAAAAGCAGCAGCTCTCACAGCTTCTACCTCTTGTACCCTTCCCACTATTGCTCTCACAGCCGAAGAACTATCATGTCTGGCCCATCCTCCACCACCTCCCCACTCCCAGTCCCGGCACCCCGTCTCCCCGGAGGTCTTGAGCCGATGGACCTTGAGCATCCAGAAGAGGAGGCTCCTATATCAACGACCTCTGGGGCCATCCCAGAGCCTCTCCCCGTCCCCGCCTTTACCATCGGCCCTGGCCATATCCCCATTCCAGGCCCACTCCATGACCTGGACACCAACGATCACTGGGAGGGACCCCTCTCCCCTGCCACCGTATCAGCTGTCATCGATGGCCACGTGCACCTCACCGCCCCCCAGCTACAGAAGCTTGCCAAGGGCCTCGCCATCACCATCCAGCAGTGGACACATGACACCCATCTCCAGCTCAGTGCTCTCAGACGAGAGCTCAATGATACTAACCGCGAGCGACTCCTCCTCAAGGAGCGTGTCAAGGTCCTCGAGGAGCCCATGGAGTGTCCAGATGGATACGTGGAGAACGACGGACATCTCCCAGATCTCACCATCCCCACAGAGCAGGGCAAGCAATTTGCCCATTTCATCAAGCAACTGGATGACGGGCGGGTGGCAGGGCTCCCAGCAGGAGCCACAAGTACAGCCAACATGCACATCGTGGAGCTCTACGCACAACAGGACTCCCGCAACTACCCCCTTGAGCTGATCCTCCACTGGTTCTGGGCCAGGCTCTGGGGGGACCAGGTTGACTATTGGGCCCTCGAGGAGGCCCTCATCAAACTTGATGATTGGAGCATCCATGCAGAGGTCCTCCGCTACCGCCGACATGACCAGGAGGGGGACAGGATCAGCCGGGAGATTAAGTGGTTGGAGGTGAATCACAGGGCCGTTATTCAGGCCAAGAACGCCTCCGAGGAGTGTCTCATCGCCATGTGAGTCACAGACAAGGTCAAACACATCGGAGTGGATGAGTTTAAACCCCAACTGGGGCGATGATCAGCATTGAAGAACAGACAAGGATGTCCTTTCTAGAGGGAAGGTGATGTAACCGGCCTGGGGTAAGCATTCAACTGCTTGTGCCCCTGTAAGTTGTGGAACCGGCCAAGAGTCTGTGATTAGACCATTTGTTCTGTGTGTGCCTGAGGCACTGTATTATACTTTTGAACTGCACCCCATTCCTGTGTGACCCTTATTGTCCTTCTAGGATCACATGCTTCCTTGGGTCTCTATGACCCACTGTCAACTCCTTTTAGACGCAGTCCTTGTTCCCTTCTTGGTGTTTCCCTTGTTCCCAGTTCACATACTAGTTTTCCCTTACTATACAGAGTACAGTTACCCCTTTGGATCCTAGGATCCCTCCCTCCTATAAGTAGAGACTCTTAGCTACCTTGTACCGGCAAGTTGAGTCTCCTGTCAATACAGCGACTTACTCTTCACTCTATTCTCTACTCTAAGGGGTGGCTACAGTGTTGGAGCACTGCAAGCGGGATCCCATCTACCTCTATCTGTCTTCTAAGTTGCAGCAGAGACTTAGCTATAGTCTTTTGTTGCTGTCAAACCCTTGGCGGTGACAAGTAGCACGTGTTCAACAGTCTGGATGGGTTTGCTGCAAGGGCAAGCTACCTGATTCGGCATGTGTCATGGGTAGAAGCATTGGGTGTACACTCCTATGAAGGCGTGACCTGTGGCTAGCTGGTAGAGAGTGGACTGTATGGTTCTGGAACACTTAACTTGTTTTGTGGGGTTGCCTGGTTTTGGTGGGCCCCCTAAACGGAAAATTGGGAGTGTGTGTCCATTTGGGGGCTCGAGGAGAGTAGTTTGATAGATCAAGGAGTTGCGTGGCATTTGGTGCCAGCGTTCAAACAATTCCTTAACTGCTTTGTGTTTTGAATCTTCTTTTTGACTCTTGATCGTGTGTGGTTCCTGGACTTCGGTTATGTTGGCAGTTCGGATGGCTTCTAAGGCGAGCTGTTTGGCTCTCTTGAAGCCCACGAATGGTATTGACCTGGGAAGCCACATTAGTGTGATGTTCGTGTGTGGGAAAACTTGGAGAAGGTCATCTATTTGGGTCAGATGGCCGATGGAGGCTTGTTGTTCCTCGTGTGGGCTGGCGTCCAGTGCCCTGTTGATGGCAGGGTTGGATGCTAGGAAGATCATGGCGTTGAGGTGCTTTGATGCATTCTGTGCTGTGAGGAGGTCCATTAGTATGTTGAGGGCAGAGTGGAGAGAGCGTAGAAGGGTGTCTGCTTCTGTTACTGTTGTTCCTAAGGCTTGTTCAGAATGGCCATATTCCCTTCCCTCTTGATAAAGGACAGCCACTGATGCACCCAGTTGTGCATTGTCAGTTTGGTTTCTGTTCAAGACAATGCCCTTGCAGAAAATGTTTACCGACGTTCCGTTTTTGCACATGTTGACTATGGTGTTAGTGGTCTTGTGGTAGTCCCAGTCATTGTTTCTTGGGACTACCTTAACTCGGCCATTCCATCCTGGTGCATCAGCTGGTTTGTGGGGGAAGGGTTGGATGCATGGGCCATTGGCTGGCACCCGTGCTGCTAGCTTCCATAGCGTTGATGAGGAGTTGGGATTGTTTGGTGTGGGGAGTGGTAGATCGTCGGGATTGGGCATATACCACTCACCCTCGAGCCTCCTCAGGAGCTGGCTCTCTCGGGGAACTTTGTAGAG
>QLOT01008651.1:0-11446 GCA_003313875.1 Russula aff. compacta | reverse complement strand
GGATAACTACTTGAAAGAAGACTTGGAGAGGACCCGACTGCTGGAAATGTTTCGCCTGTTTCCTGCAGTGAAGGACCTGTATCTATACGAGGAAGCCATGCTACGTGTCGCGCCCGCCCTGCAGGAGCTTGCCGAGGAAAGAGTGACAGACCTGTTGCCCATGCTTCAGAATCTTCACATAAAAGCGTTCTGGCTACCTAAATCAATACCGCACGCCATTGACCAGTTTGTTGTCACGCGGAGGCTCTCTTTGACTGTAGGACACTATCAGTGACGAAAGTAGATGTACGGGAGGTCAGTCATCGATGGCTTGCGTTTCCATCATCTGATAATATTCTGTGTTATCTACTTACTTACGGCCTACCGCTGTCATTTACATGGTCCCTATCTCAGCTTCCGATATCGTTTGTGACAGTAATGTAAGTAGCCTGAGCAGAGTTATCTTCGAGTATTTCCCACGTCTTTCTCAGTTTCATCTGTGTTCAATTCGCAACTAGCAAGGACCGTCATACTTGATATTATATACGAGAGAAACAGGAATGCACGTCAACTCCATAAGATATGTTATATTGACAGTGACTTAGGATCGTTACGGCCCATGAAAAGCAATGACTAAGGCGCTGCATCTACGATTGATCTAGACCACTATTGAAAGAGAGCGGGATACAACAAAATATGTTATGCTTGTGACAAGATCACTGTGCACCGATAGGCAGACGGAAAAAAAAAACCAGTGGAATGTTGCTGTAAGGGATTATTTCTTATTTATTTATCGGATAGCCACTAAAACAGTCTTTTAAAATTTTTTACGAACAAAAAACTCTAGGAAAAGAGTCTTAGTTTTTTCTGGAACAAAGTTCCATCTTCATGTATGCTAGCCTGAGGCCAATAAACATATTGAAAAACTTTGGACGTCGTTTTTTAGAGTTCTTTTTTCATCACAATAACACTTAAAGTCTGGTTTTTCAGATAAATAAACCCAAAACCCAATAATCACTTTTACACTACCAGACTGCCGCGGCAGCCGCCATCGCCATCAGCCATGGGCCTGCGATTCAGTTCCCACTAGGTCTCACTGGCTTAATCACTGCTGCGCTACCATCATGAGCTCTGATGAGAAGTATGTGTAAAGCTCCCTAATTCTATTGCAAAACGACCTTACAAAGTGCTCCACATCCCGTCAGTCGTCCACTTCTGCAATCATGCTCTCCGTTCACCAACCGTCCGTCCCGCCGCAACACCTCTTCGAAGCGGACTGTCAAGGGCTCAAAATACTCAAATGTAGGAATGGGTTCTGCACGTCGTAGTCGAGGTGAGTTTAAATGTTCAGTTCCCTCTTGCAAGCCAACGATTACCCATTCGGCCGGTTCAGGTCGACCTCACCGTGACCCACGATCAACTATCGGAGCACTTCCCGACGACGCCCTCCTCGAGATTTTCAGTTTCTATATGGTTGGATCGCGGATCGAGGTATGGCATACGCTGGTGCATGTCTGCCGAAGATGGCGATCCATCGTATTTGCATCACCATGTCGCCTCCATCTGCAACTTCGCTGCGCAGAAAGAACACCTGTGAGGGAACTGCTGGATGTTTGGCCAGCATTGCCTATCAACGTACAGAGCCTTTTTAACCCAGCGGCGCTCTTGGAGGGCGCAGATAATATTGTTGCCGCGCTCGAGCACAACGATCGCGTGTGTTATGTGGACCTGGAGGATGTCCCAAGTCCGCTAATGGAAAGATTCGCTGCAGCGATGCAGCAGCCATTCCCGGAGCTGACGCATCTGACGTTGTGGTCAGATAACAAAACGGAGCCGGTCCTTCCTGAGACCTTCTTGGGCGGATCAGCCCCGTGTCTACGAAGCTGCTTGGTGGATTACCTTCCGTTCCCGGCATTGCAAAAACTAGTTTTCTCTGCCGGTCATCACATTGCTCATCTTTCCCTGCTCCGGACTCCGCATTCCGGGTACGATTCACCAGAGTCGGTGGTCAATTGCCTGTCTGCGATGACCAATCTCGAACGCCTTTCCATTGGGTTCCGATCTCTGCCTATCCGACGACCGTCTCTGACACGGACGCGCACGATTTTTCCTGCTCTCACACATTTTACTTTCGTAGGCGCCAGCGAGTACCTGGAGGACTTCATTTCCCGAATTGACGCCCCTCAACTCTATTTTGTCACAATAGAGCTCTTCCACCAGCACGTCTTTGACGTTTCGCAACTCAATCAATTCATCGGTCGCACAGATAAGCTCAGGGCGTTTGATACAGCAGACGTAACATTTTGCATCGATTCTGCATCCGTTACCCTTCCCCGAGAAACTTGGCCATTTGACCTTCCAAGGCTTAGGTTGGTCATTTCATGTGACAACTTCCACTGGCAACTCTTGTCTATGACCCAGATCTGTGGTTCCTTACCCTCTCTCCCCACTTTGGAACATCTTCACATCTGCGAGGTACTTTGGCAACCATATTGGCACGATCACATGGAAAACACCCAATGGCTCGATTTTTTATACCCATTTACCGCTGTGAAGAATCTATACCTATCCAAGAAATTCGCACCGTATGTCATGCCTGCCCTACAGGAGGTTGCCAAGGAACGAGTGATGGACGTGTTACCCGCGCTTCAAAATCTCTATTTAGAAGGGCTCCAGCCATCAGGACCCGTCCAGGCGGCCATTGGCCAGTTCGTCGTCGCACGACAGCTCTCCGATCACCCCGTGACCGTCGAACGCTGGCTTTCATGAAAGTAAATGTGTGGGAGGTCATGATCGATGCGCACCCCTTACGTTTTATCTAATAATAACCTACTGTTGTCATTTACACCCGCTACGTACTGCCTGCGACACACGTTAGCCTTACCCTGTTCTGATTGCCATCTCAAACTTGGTATGCTCTATTATACATGGCTTGCATGAGCACGTGAAGAAGCAAACCTGTAATTAAGGCGAAACTCTGTACGACCCGTGTCCTTGCCTGCCTCGTCGTAATCACCGACCTACGCAGGTTTGTCACCGTAGGTACTTCTTGATGACCTCGTTGATTTGTAGTTCGAGGGAGGTACTGTGCAGAGCTGTTTCTGTATCTATTCTTCCATCCCGTGTGTACTGGGTATGCCAAGGCCTGTAATGGCACTTAGATGTTCGCTGAAATGGCTGTCCTGCTTCACCGGGTGCCACAGTCCAGTCAAACAAGAAGTGCGACAGAGAATTCGCAGTCGGTAAGTTGGGGTGGGTGAAAATAAACGAGAATGGGATGGAAAGCGGAGGGCACATGCTAGCCATTGTCCATCTGTCTCCCATCAACCAACAATGGGCAGCTAGGGACGCAACCGGAGAGCTGTCTGTCAGGGATGGAAATTGCCTTCCTGGATAGGTCCCGATAGCTTAGGGAAAAGATTTTGCAGCGCAGGGCAGCAGCTCTGTCACCCTTTCCACCGACAAGCTCCTTCAAGACGAGCGCAACGTCTATTGTAGCGCCAGGTCCTCGATCACGAACAGATCGTAAACGGGCCAAAAAAACACTCCAGCGACCCAGGTGTTGTCCATACAGTCTAGGCCAATTGCTGTCTATTCGATTGCTGAGGATGGAGGGGGTATCCAAAGCGAGATTGGAGAAAGGGAGGGTCACGGCCTATCCCCTGCTGCTGCTATGATAAGACTGGGGGATGAGGGCTGGGTGTTGCATCTGCGTTTAGTAGCAACTCCGTTTCGCTCTAGTACCTGACCAGATATTTACTGGATGTGTGCGTTCCGAGCTGACTGTTACTGCATCGAACACTCTGCAGGTTGCGGTTCCCCGTTAAGGACTTGGAAATGGTCTCGACTCTAATGAGTGGATGAGATTAAGACGTCATTCATGTTGAGCGCTAACAAGCAAGTGCATCTGCAAGGGTGATTCCTCGAGCCTTGGCCAGACGAAAGACAAATAGGGGCCGCCATCCCTCGAATGCAGATGAAACACTGGCCTGAGCGTTGGGCAGTCTACCCAGTAAGTCATCTAGGCCCACGGCCAAAGCTGAGTGCCGCACTGAATTCGGGATATATCGCTAAATAGCCTGTATTGGATATGAATGGCATATTGTACCGAAGACGACTGCCTCGTTACACCATTTGTTGGAATCCATACTGCGCCTAAGATATAGTACAAGGAGACCAGATCACGGTGAAGCTAACAAAGGCACTGTATATTTCAGCAATCAAACAACAAGTGTAACGGAGAACGGCAGGCGGTAAGTAGATGTCAGAAAGCGTCAATAAGATGGAAAGTACCTATTAAGTATCGGCCATCTCTCCTCTATCCCAATGATAGACAGCGATAGGGTGACCTCAAAGAGCTGTCGCACGCCGACGAACTGCTGAACGGCTTCTTAAACAAGCCCCATTAGCTGGAGCTCCCCGAAGAAAAGATTTACTGGTGTTGCTCGCTGCCTGGCAAGCTCCTGTAGGGTGAGCGCGACAGGACTTGCAAGTTTTGGGGACAAGGACAGCTTTTTTACAGCGATAAACATCCAGTAATTGGGTACCCTCTACGTCGTCTTGCCAATGCGGTCGTGGATATTGACCCTCGATGATCTTAAGCAGTTCAAAAGTGGATGGTGAGAGTGTTATAAATGTCAAAGGAGTGTTGGCTGAAAACGTTATCCGGAAGATCTGAAACAGGGAGCCCTCGATCTGGCCCACGAGGTCATCCGCGTAGTTGCTAAAGCCTTTGAACGGGGAGGACAGTGCGTGTTGGCGGGGGCTAACGTTGGCTTAATGGATCGGGGAGAGATGGAAAGGAATCGTATTCGAGGCGGAGTGATTCGAGGTTGGTCAACGCGGACAGGCAATCGATCATCGCCTCTGGTGAAGTTAATTGGGAATTTGAGATATTCAAGCGGTAGGGCAAGACAAAATGACTCGCAGGCAACAACAGCGCAATGTCGGAAATAGAATGCTTTTCAAGGTAAGTGATGATAGAGGTGGGTCCACCCCGGTGAACCCACCCAAAAACGAATTGGGAAGGAACTACCGCCATCTCGTCATTCGACCGAAGCTGGAAAATTTTCAGGGTAGGAAAGGGATCTTGCATCACCGCCGCGAATCTTTCGAGTAAAGTATTGGAACAAACTTCAAGTGGCTCTCACATACACGATCATTATGCTTGAGCGCTGTGATGATGTTATCCGCGCCCTCCTCCGCTGGAGACATCGGGTTAAGTTCATTTATGATGATAGACAAAGCTATCCAGACAGTTAGCATATCCTTCACCGGTCTTCCGTCTGTGCAGAGAAGTTGTAACTTTAGGCGACGCGGTGATGAGGCCACCAGCTTGGGCCTCCATCAGATATGGCACCTTCTCTACAGATACGCTAGGTGACCTGGTGCAACGTGTAGCAACCTAAAGAGGCTAGGATTAATAGACAGGCTCACAGGTTGCTCACCTTGACAGCATTTGCACCAACTACTCCATGCTGCGCTACCACCCGCACAAGCTGCACTCCTCCGTCCTTATCCCTGCGATAGGTATCATGGGTTCCGACTCTCGCGCCTGCACGCCCGTCAACGTCGTCATGAGCTCAGTCGCCTTGTCTGCGAGTTGGAAGATCCAGGCGTGGAAAAAGCCCCTGCCCTGCAAGGGCACGCAGCTCCTCGGTCCTCTTCTTCGAGTTGGGGAATTACAGGCGCAGAGGATGTCGGGTGGAATTTTAGGAGCACGGAGAACCTGGCCTAAAATGCGCCGGTATGTTTGCACGACTTTTCACAGCTCGTACTCATTGCCTTTCTTGTTCTGGTGACCTGCATTCTCCATCTTTGTTGACAATACACTTCCTGTTAGTCTAATCATTCCAACGTCCCTGAAAAGAAAAGAGAGAATGGTGCGCACTTGAAACGACCTGCGATAGTTGCGAAGGGGTTGCAAAAACTTGAAGCCCGCGAGCTACAGTCTGCCGGGTGGCGTGGCCAGTTCGAGGAGTGTAATGGCGGATGCCGAGTGCGCCCACGCTCATAATAAGATCAGATCATCTAATCAGTGACTTTGATCTCTGATGGCCAACAACTTGAACGACGCCGACATTCGTATCATCATCAACGGGCTCGCTCATTTGAAGCCGCCCACTCTGTCCCAGTCTGTTCATCGCGAACAATGCACTCAATGCTTTGATTCCCAGGTGCGGCCCGATCCAACATCATCGCACCCTGTGCCACCGCTCACCTCCCCTCCTTCCGCCGCAGGACGACCCTCTTGGGATCGATGTTTGCCTCACCTGCTTCAACGGCGGCTGTCCCTCTTTAGAACGCCACCACGCATACACCCACTACCAAAAGACGGGCCACGCCTTTGCACTCAATGTCAAGCGACGTGCGCGCCCCAGGCCCAAGCGCGTGCGTTCGCCAATAATCTACCGGATGATCGAGAGACTGACCAGAGGAACACTCAGGACGACGGGGACGTAGAGCCACCGGCCAAAATGACGAAGCTTGCGATTGTCGAGGAGCGTGAGGAGGACAAATACGAGCATATCCTCGCGCTGCGGCACTATCGCACTGCGGCCGCTGCTGCCACGGCGCAGGACCCCTCTACGGCCCTCGTCCCGACGGAGGCTATCACGGGTGCCGACTCGCGCGTCCGCGCGCTCATCGATGGCGTCATGCAGTCACTCTCGTCTGCGCGGCAGGAGGAGGTCCAGGCATGGGAGGAAGAGCTCCTGCCGTGCGAGCACACGCTAACGCTCGCGCAGCTCACCACGGGCCACATTCCGGCAGCCGGTGCGTGTGCCCCCTCCCTCTCCTCCTACCTGTTATACAGATTAGATTGAAAATTTGCTGCGGGGTTGGGGTGCCAAAGGGTTGGCTCATTGTTCGAGATGCGACCTGAAGGAGAACCTCTGGCTCTGCCTCACCTGCGGCGCACTTGGCTGCGGGCGCCACATCCATGGCGGCCTCGGTGGGAACGGACACGCGCTCGCGCACTTCAAGGAGAGCGCGCACCCTGTCTGCGTCAAACTGGGGACTATCACGCCCGAAGGTCACGCCGGTAAGGCCCATTCCCTTTTGTATAATATCAAGCATTACCATCTAACTGTGATTGGGCCAGATATACATTGTTACGCGTGCGACGAATCGCGAATCGACCCCGAGCTCGTTCTCCATCTCGCCAATTTCGGCATCAACGTGCAGACGCAGAAAAAGACGGAAAAGTCGATGACCGAGCTGGTACGTTTGTTGCCCCTTTAACAACAGAAACTGAGTCTGGACAATATCAACTAGCAAATCGAGCACAACCTCAAATTTGATTTTTCTCTTACGGACGAGGCAGGGAATGCGTTCGAACCTGTCTTTGGGCCCAGCCTGACAGGTCTGCAGAACCTTGGCAACAGGTGTGTCCCTTTTCTTGTAGCGGATACCGAAAACCGAAAAAACATCACACCCAATAACAGCTGCTACATGTCCTCTGTTCTCCAAGCTCTTTTTGCCCTCCTGCCTTTCCAACAACGCTACTCTGGTCCTCTCGCAGTCCAGCACTGGTCCAAGTGCGTTGAGCCCCTCCCGGCATCTTGCCTCGAGTGCCAGATGTACAAAATCGCAGACGGGCTGGTGTCCGGGCGGTACTCGCGCCCGCGACGCACCGATGCAGACACGGCGCTGCAGAACCCGCTCGGCGCTGGCGGCCCAGCGACGACGACGCCTCAGCCGGTCTTCCAGGAGGGCATTCGGCCCATGACGTTTAAAACGCTCATCGGGCGCGGGCACGCAGAATTCGCGACGATGCGGCAGCAAGACGCGGAGGAGTTCTTCACGCACCTACTCACTTCACTCCGGCGCCACACCCGCTCGCACCCGCGAGGCGGCGGTGGCGGCGATGAACCGCCACCGGGGACAGAACCGACGGAGACGTTTGCGTGTGCCCTTGAGCGGCGCTTGCAGTGTACGGCATGTGCCGGCGTGCGATACCGCGTTGATCCTCACGACGTACTAAGCATTTCTGTGCCGGCGCGCGAAAAGGGGCGCAACGAGGAGGGAAAGGTGGTATACGAGGACGTTGCGCTGACAGAGTGCGTTGATGCCCTCATGGCCGTCGAGGACCTCGAGTACAAGTGCCCCAATTGCCGCAAGGACGTCAAGGCGACGCAGTAAGTGCCGAAGCGGCGGAAGTGGGAATCCGCGCGCGTTGTTGCTGAGAGCCAAATCGCTAGGCAGGCGCGTTTAGCGACGGTCCCGGACACACTTGTCGTCCATGCGAAAAAGATCCAGCACATAAATTGGGTCCCTACTAAACTTGGTGGGTGGCCCGAGGGCGTCTCTGGGCTTCGTCGTCTGTCTCTGAACAAAGGGCCTGGTGTATCCCTTATACAGACATCCCTGTCATCCTCCCGGATGATGACACCATCGTGCTCGACCAATACCTCGGAAAAGGTCTTCAACCTGGCGAGACAGAGCTCCCAGAGGACGCGGAAGGTGAGCCGAGATTTTTAGAACTCTTTGGTAGTTACTGATCGCTGATAACCGCCAACATTGAGTAGCCGCACCAACTCTACCCGAATTCAACCAAGCCGCGATTTCTCAGCTCGAAGCAATGGGCTTTCCGCTTGTCCGGTGCCAAAAGGCGTTGCTCGCGACGGGCAACAACGATCCCGAGGCTGCGATGGAGTGGCTCTTTGCTCACATGGAGGACCCAGGCAGGCATTTCTGCGCCTCACCCGGCCTCTTTATGCTGACGCGCCGCTGGGAATATGCGTTAGATATCGATGCTCCTATCACCCAGACTGCAAGTCGCAGCAGTGGTCTCAATCCCAGTCCTGAACAGATCGGAGTGTTGGCGGATATGGGCTTTTCGCCTGCGCAAGCGAGGAAGGCTCTGCGCGAGACTGTATGAGCGGCTCGTCGTCGTTCTATGATGCTTCACTTAAAACTGACTGACTGATTTCTTTCCCTCTTTTTTTTATATGCGACGGAAACCCACAAAACCCGCAGGATGGAGACGCAGGGCGTGCTGTCGAGTGGCTTTTCTCGCATCCAGATGATACTGGAGAGGAAGAAGACGAAAATGGAGGGGGAGGTGCTGGCAAAAAAAAAGAGCCATCGCTCCCCGGATCTCGCACACTACCTGCGCGCTACCGCTTGAGGGCGTTCATCTCGCACAAGGGCCCGTCCGTCCACTCGGGCCACTACGTCGCACACATTCGCGCTCCAAAGAAGGATGGTGGCGACGGCGGCGACGATTCCTGGGTGCTCTTTAATGATGAGAAGGTGGTCCGTGCGGATTCGGAGAGTGTCCGTGCGCTCAAGTCCCTAGCGTATTTGTACGTGTTTGAGAAGGCGGCTTGAAAAGTGCGAGATGCGAGGACGATGCAGCATGCTGCACAGTGGTATAGAATGGAGAATGGATCATGTAAATTTTCGTAGAGAATGAAATGAATGGAGCACAGGAGCGAGTTGAGTCATGGGCCGCCGTTGATCATATAACCAGATAACCAGATCTTCTGCCAGTGTGTCGCACAACAATCCCTCGTGGGGTGCCTCTCCTCGAGTCCAGAGAGACCGAGACCAATAATTTGTTGTATCATTATTCACCTTCATGCCTGCGATAAGAAAAAAGAGCGCGGCATGCCTGTAACAGTGCAGCTCCTGTCGTGTGGAGCACGTGGTAATAAGTACATGCGGTCGATCCTCTCGTTTAGTGCGTGCCAGAGTTACTTTGTTGGTAGGGGGAAAAAGACTCAATTTGGGAATACCAAGGATGCCAATCGCACTGCTCTTTTGCTTTGCACATAATTTCTTTTTGCGGCGCCTGCACTGGGGCCCGGCCCTAGTCGTAGGGCCGATAACACGCTTTTACCATTTACCCACCAATCTCCACCTTCGGCCTCCGTGTGTTTGTTTGGACCGGACGTGCGGGGAGACGTCTAGCCCAGCCCAGACGTCTATTGACTCCCAACATCGAAACTGACTCAACAGACCAAAAAAAAAGCTGCGTCAGTTTTTCGAGTTCGGACCGGACCAGAACAGGGGCGATTGATGTAATATAAGCCGAAAATTTGAAAAAACCATTAGCTTAGACTTATTTGGAACCACGCCACAACCCCTGTAGCTAGGCCTGTAATTCTCCTCTGCTCCGTAGTCTGGTCTGTGATTCTGATGGGTAACATGATCTGATGGCAATACCATGATCATCTCCACTCTTGGCGCTCCACCACAGGAACAAAGTTGGTGCGTATGCGACATAGAGCCCCCGAGAGTTCTCAGACAACACGATGTATGACATCATATCTCCGGGGAGCCCCACCCCACGAAGTCTGGGTTTTTTCATTTTCAACAGGAGGGTTTTTTCAACAGGACTGGGCTTAGCAGGACTTGGCGTTGCAAATTCTCCTTTTCGTCGATCTAGAGTTTTGGGGGTTGCAAATTCAAATCCAGGCGGTACAAAAGACAAGCGCGCACAGCAACACCTTATCGTTTACTAGTATCGGTTTCCCATTTGAGTTTCTTCATTTCTTGATGATGCGACACGGCCGGACCCCAGCTCAAGGCGATGCAGACGGTCTTGCCTTGCGCGGAGCTGACTTGCACTTACAGTATCCAGATCGTGTACTTCAGGCCTGAATTTGGGGCGATGGATTGGGCGATCGTCGGTCACCGTGCACAGAAACAGTTAGGCAAGTGGCGCCAACGTGGGGCCGCGGGGTGCAACGACAACGGAAGATAGAGGGGCGCGGTGCGTCGTGAACAACTAACTTATCTACTGCTTGTCCATGTCTCCCTGAGCCACGATTTCGGAGAGATTCCTTTTCTATCTTGCCATTGATGGTCAAGTGTTTCTCTTCGATACGAGGAAGAGTGACAAGAATGTCATGCTCTCAGAATCTATCTCGAATCCGAGTCGTCCGACAAGGCCCCCACCTGAATCGCATTCACTTAGGATCACATCGGCAAACGCTACATGCATTGCCAACTGTTCCCTGGGGAAATGGAAAAGAGGCATAGTCTTCCCATTCTTATGCATACAGGCATACGATGATAGATCCCAAAAAAAAAAAGGAAAAAAAGTCGAAACCATACTCTTTGGCACCCAAGGCAAGACAGACTTTGGCGTTCCTAATGGCACACCCCCCGCGAATGGCGCAGGGCAAGTCTAGTCTGTGTCGCCACACTGGAGGAGATCGGGTTGGGACAGTGAGCATACGCTGCTGGAAGGTGATGTTTCTCCAATGGGTAGTGCCAGAGTCGTTATACGAAAAGAGTTAATACAGTATCGTACCACGTCATATAATACATAGCGTCCTCAAACGTCAGTCGTGAATCGGTTGAGCTTACAGTGTCGTCTACATCATTCGGGCCCTCTTCGTCTCCTTCACTTTGTCGGTATTCTTGAAGGGCCCGCAACATTCGATTCATCGCTAGAGAAGAGTTTGAGAAGGCAGATCAGGAAGGGAAAAGGGGGGGGGGGACCGCTAAAAAGTGA
>QLOT01008649.1:0-11664 GCA_003313875.1 Russula aff. compacta | reverse complement strand
TACCAGAACGAGTCAGAGGCTTCGAGTGGATCATGTGACTCCTAAGGAGTCACATGCGTCATGACTCAGGGTCATGGTGCTACATCACACGTAAAGGAAGTGTTCACAACTGAAGAACAATAACAATCACTGTCCTGAGGGTATCATCATTCCCCCCCCAGAAGGAAAGTCCCGAGACGTGAAACAATGAAGAAGATCACCTAGAGAGTGCCACCATATCTCTTGTAGTACAACGGTGGGTAAGACCGGTACCACCGACTCCCCTTTTTACGCTCTCCAGCATACCCACAGGTATCGGGTAGCTCTCGTCCATAGTTTGGATGAGTACGAGGAACGAAACAACGAGTGCTGTCGTTTCGGAAACAGAAGGTGTGGGGCTGCTCACAATTGACTCCTCGGTGACCAACTTCGTGACAGTACATGCAGCGGTGGGTAGATCCGCTGATGTCCTCATCACTAGTGTGTGGTGAAGGGTCAGTTGGCCCTTGAGCGGCGAAGATAGGAGGGAGAGATCCAAAATGGGGTTGGTTTTGATCTCGACAGGTATCGCGGACTCGGACTAAGGCGCGCTGTACACGAGTGTGGGCGTTGGTGTGAGCTAATCGTCCTTTGATGCGAGCCTGCTCCCTGGTTAACTCGTCGCACTTATCCTGCCACTCCTCCCTAGCCTTTCGGGCCGCAGCTTCTTTTTTGAGGACAGTGGGGAGTTGATCTTGTAGGACCTTGGTCTTGGTTGGTATCTGGCGATACCTACGAATATCTGCCTCCAATCCTCTGTCCTCCAAAAAGAGCGATTGCTGCGTTGAGCTCAGGGTCGAATTGAAGGGCCTTCTTAAAGAGGTCGAGATCTTGTGGGTGATGTTGCGTACGCCCTACGGTCATGGGTTGTGCCACTAGGGGTTTGCGGCGTATGGTTTGTCCTGCTCCTAGAGTGCCTTCTACTGTGGGTTCGTCTGACATCCAGTCCAGATGGAAGCGAAGGTACTTTGTTTGCTCAAGGGGCTTCCCTTGTTCGTCGTAAGTGAGATGGAAAGGGAGACCATGACGCGTGGGGGTGTACTCTTCCCAACCTTCACCAGGATGGTTAGTGTCAGCGGGTGGAGCTACCTCGGCGATAGATGGCGTGGGGGAAATAGAACGAGGACAGTACTCGAGCTCCATTGTGTCTAAATTGTCTTTATCCGCAGTGAGATCGATAGCATTAGAAAGGGGAACGACAACAGGAATGTAAGGTGGAGTGACCGCATGAGCTTTGCCTTTGTTTCCTCATGAGGTAGGGGTGGACGTAGTATCGGTAGGAACGAGTGGAAAGGGAAGAATAGGTGGGGGAACTGGAGCGACTGCAGGGACTGGGATTCCTGCGACATTGGTAATTGGATCGCGTGGTCCAGGATGTTCCGGATCTACGTTCTCTGGGTTGTGAGGGAGGTAGCCAAAGCGTAGCAATAGATCTTCTGGCCACCAGAGAGGAGCATCAGAATAGCCTCTCTTCGCTTGTCGGTCGATATCCCAATTTTGGTACTCCCTAGGGAACATCTTAGCGTGTTCCTCCTTAGTTAAAAGGCGATGAACAGGGGAGGTAAATTCGCGAGCCCAGCTACGCTTAGGATAAAGGTAATCCTTGGCCTTGACTCAGTGTGAGGCATCCAGCGCAACGATGCTGGCTTGCAACGCCGTGAGGGGCTGAAGTGTACGGACAGTGGTTCGTTGAACCAGAGGAGGGACAGGCAATGGGTGTTCTTCCTGGTCTTGAGTGGCGGCAGGCTCACTCGTAACGATGGGTATGCTGTCAGAGACGGGAGAGGTGGTATGTGTAGCCATGGTGGACGTAATGAGTGGAAATGATATGTGGAGGTGACGGATGGTTAGGGCTTTTATATGTTTGGTTTGACGAAAGCGTGATAACAATTCCGGGGCATGTATATTCTCTTCTGGTTCCCATGAGTCATGCGCGCTACTGTATCCCTTCCATCATACGCGGTATTGTTGCTGCTTTTTCCGTCCAAATAACCGTGTGTCTAGGATTTGATCCACTTCCCACTCCTCTTCTCCGTTGATCAGATCAGGAGGGGGATCGGTGAAATTTGCTCCATGTTCCTCCATTTCCTTATATGGTGATAGAAAGCTGGCATGAAACACGTTGTGAACTTTCCACTGTGTGGGGAGGGCAAGTTGGTAGGTGACGTGAGAAATGACTTTAGTAATGTGGAAGGGTCCTTGACGTTTCGCACGTAATTTGTTGGTTGGGTGGTGCGTTTTGAGATTTTTCCAATCTAACCAGACTCGTTCTCCAACTACATATGGGCGGAAATGAGCATCACGCCATAGATGTGCTTGAGCCACGAGGATGTTATCTTGTACTTGTTGTTGCACGATGAATGCATGATCAAGACGGGCTTGCTGAATAGGGAATGGTGAGATCGTATGTCGTTGGTGTACGGTAGGAATAAAGCCATATAGAGCTTCAAAAGGGGAAACTTTTGTTGTCGCGGAAACACGAGTGTTCAGGGCGTATTGTGCGATCGGAAGGAGTTGCACCCAGTTGTCTTGTTGTTCTGTCACCGTCGAGGGCAGTGACACTAGATCAAGTCAGTCTGAGAGATCAATTCTACTGAAATCCGACTCAGCTTCGGCCTCGATCACTTGAGGCGTATAATAACTGGCTCTGCTGGAGAGCGTCTCGTTTATGGTACTAGAGTCTTCTCTGACTCCGGGATCGCCCCCGATGTACGGTAGACACAAGAATAGGCACAAAACACTGAGATATGGCCAACAAGCCACGGTTGGACCTAGAAGCGATAGAAACACGAGTCACTACTCCTACTGGACAGGAGACTCGACTTAGAGTCTCGTCTCCCTACTCTGCTGGTACAAGTACACTCCAGGACGGACTAAGACCGTCCTAGCTATGGTAATACTGCTTACTATATGCCCTTAAGGCTTACTGAGGCGCTTCACTTCCTTACAAACACAGCTGACTGATCCGAGGATACCCACACCGAAGTCCGAGCAGTATGTTACCAATCCCAGGTCTAGACTGCTCTACCAGTCCTGGGGGTCAAACACGTTCCCTCAACCCGTCAACAGCGGTTCTCTCCCACTCATGGGGCCGCTCTGTGACATGTTCCGTGCAGAAGATACGTAAAAAGACTTCCAGGGTTTGATTAGTCCGTTCTGATTGTCCGTCAGTTTGTGGGTGATAGGCGGAACTAGCATTATGGCGGATATCAAAAGCAGAACACAAGGCCTTGAACAGCTGAGAGGTGAGGCGAGGGTCACGATCAGAAATGATCTTCTTTGGGCAGCCGAAATGAACGAGGACATAAGCGATGTACGCCTGGACCATTTCCTCAAGGGATTGTGCTTCTCGACACGGAATGAACACTACTGCTTTTGTCGCGTCGTGGTCTGTGACAGTGAGGATAGAATCATACCCTAAGGAGGGAGGTAATTTCGTGATCCAATCAATGCTGACCATCTGGAATGGTAAGGCGTCAGGCGTAGGTGAGATGGGAAAAGGTGGTGGTTGGTTAGGGTGCATATTGGCTTTGTTTTGTTGACATGTTGTGCAGCCTTTTACGTAGGCGCGGATGAACTCACGCATATGAGGCCACCAGTAATCACGTTCGATATGAGAAATGGTGGCAGCTGCTCCAGGGTGCCCTGCGGCGATATGATCGTGGTATGCCCTCAACACATCTCATCATAACTTGAGAGATTCTGGTACCACAATTTGTGAGCCACGGTGGGCTGTATCGTCAGTCCAAGTGATTCCCGAGTAAGTCGAGATCTGCGTTCGATGTTGTTGCTGTTGTTGTAAGATCTGATCGTGAACGGAAGTGAGCGCCAGTTGTTTGATGAACAACTCATCAGGAAGTGCCGTTACTTCCTCATTGTCCTCTTTTCCATCATAGAAATCCGGGCAGTGTGAGAGAGCGTCAGCTTTGTTGGACTTCCCTGGGCGATGTACTAGTTTGATGGGGTAATCGGCTAGAGTGTTGATATAGTGCGCAACGCGTCGGTTAACCTTCTGAGGATGTCTGTAGAAGGCTAGATTAGCATGATCCACGAAAACGAGAGTCTCGTGTTGGGCTCCCATGAGCAAATGGCGCCAGTGAGTTAAACCAAAAATGAGACCCAGGAACTCTCTATCCCAAACATGGTAATTTCTTTCCGCATCATTGAGAGTTCTTGAGGCATATCCGATGGTGCGACGCTTTCCCCGACCATCTTGCTGAAAGAGGACGGCTCCCATGGCGAAATCAGAGGCATCAGTCTCTAACTCATATGATCGTGTTGGATCAGGCGTCGATAAGGCTGGGTCATCGAGGATGGTGGAGATGAGGTTATCGAGCGCAAGGCGGCACTCGGGCGTCCACAAGAATGGCATTCCTTTTTTTAGTAGGGTGTTAATGGGGCGAGCAATAGCAGAGAAGTTCTGAATAAAAGGACATTGGTAATTTAGCATGCCCATAGTTTGGCGGACTTCCTTTACGTTTTTGAGAGTTCGAGGCCAATTGCGAAGCCCTGCGATCTTACTCGGGTCGATGCAGAGGTCACCATCTTTAATACGGAAACCCAGGAATTCAACTTCTGGGACTTCGAATTGGCACTTAGAGGGTTTGAGGAAATAATGATGACGCTCAAATAAGTCGAGTAACTCGTGAACAATGGTATGGTGAAGTGCGCATTGTTCTGGGGTAGACCCCGTGGCTACTAAGCCATCGTCTAGGAAATTAGCGAAGTTGTCTGGGTATTTGTCTTTGATGGGGCGTAAGTCGCGATCCATTACTCGTTGGAATAATGGAGGAGCATTTGAGAAACCGAATCCCATGACTGGTGGAATGTAGGTTCCTAATGGCGTTTTGAATGCTGCTTTATGGGCGTCTCCCGGTGTGATGCGAATATTATTATACCCTGCACAAAGATTGAATTTCGTGAACAATGACTTGCCTCGTAATTTGTCGAGTTCGAAATGCATGTCTGGCAGCAGGTAGTCGTCTTTGATGGTAAGGTCATTAAGTTTTCGGTAGTCGATTACCATGCGAAGCTCGTGTTCGTCTTTTTTTGGGATGAAGAAACACGGTGAAGTGAAAGGGGATGATCCTTCTTTGATGAACCCCTTTTCTCGATCCTTTAGTAATGTTTCTTGAAGGATCTCAGTTTCCTGGCGGTTTAGCGGGTAAACTTTACAAAAGAGTTCTTGGGGTGCGTCGGGTTTGAGGTGAATGGAGAAATTTTCCTCTCGAAGGGGTGGTAGTTCTTTAGCTGCTTCTTCTGAAAAGACACGCGCGTGTTGTCAATACTCGGATGGCACCTGATCTTCTGTTAACGTTGTTTTTGTTTTGTTAGCGATTGCTGCCCACTGTTGAGCAAAACTAGTACGTCGCATGTAGAGCGCTTCACCGGGCGCCAGTGGTCCGCACGCTTGCCGTGCGGCGATTTGTACGGATCGTACGGAAAGGGGGAAGACGTCTTTCTCCGCATGGAGATGTATAGTCTGTAATTTGTTAATTGTTTTACTTTCCCAATCGATGGCTGGGTTAAACTTCCTCAAGAAGGTGTACCCAAGCAAAAGTCGATCGTTTCCGAGATCCGTGAGGTATAGGTGAACGTGTTTGGCAGTGCGTCCCAAAGTGAGGGTTGCGTCAAGATATTGGGTAATTTCCCCAGCTCGATTTGTTGATCCATCGACATTGTGGACCACTCGAGGTGTTGTAAGCTCACGCGTTTTTAGTCCGAGTTGTCGCGCGAGGTGAGGGTGTATGAAGCAGTCTGTAGCACCACTATCGATGATAGCAGTTCCAGCCTTTTTGGAGTCAAAAGAAATTGTTATTGGTAGAGAGTTAGCTACCCGTATATACATGACTTGAGAGATTGCCTTCACTGTGGCTGTCAAGCATTGGCACATTAAAAATCCTCTTGGGTCTCGAGGGCAGGAGCGTCAGCCATAAGGTTGGCGAAGAATTTGTCGGCGACGCCTGGGTTTGAGGGCACGGACTTGGGCGAGGAGCTTTGTTGCCTGCTTGTCTTCTGTATATGTGGGAGGCATGGATGCGGTGGAGCGCATGTCATTGTCTGGGATTTCCTCGATACGGGCTTCACGTGCTTGATTCGAGGAGCGGGGGCGGTCGTTTTGTGAACTGTTGTTAGAATTTTGCTGGTTATTGAGGGGGCACTTATTGCAATTGTGTCCTTGTTTGCAACAATGGAAGCAGCATCCCTCCTTTCGGAGTTTGTCGCACTCGGCGTCGGTGAGTGGAGCGAGGCAGGTGAGATCGACCTGCATGCGATCGTTGTCTGGTGCGGTGTTGTTCCTTTTTGGTTTGTTGGTTTTCTTCACGTCCTTGAGTAAGGCCTTGAGACGAGCTTCTTTGGCGGGGAGTTGCCAATTTCCCTTACCAACAATGACTTCGGCGCGGTAGGTGAGACGTCGTGACTCGGCGGGCGCGGCGTTTTCCCACTTGTCGAGCGTATCCGGCCAAGTTTCTCGCATAATGATGTGATCAAGAACGGTTTTGGCGAGGCCTTGCTTGAAATACTCTATGAGGGAATGTTCGTCGTGGGACCATCCGAGTTTATCGATTATCTCGCTGAAAGAACTTATATACTCATCGATGTTGTTGACCCCTTTTTGTCCTAAAGTGGCCAGATCTCATAAGGCTTTCTCGCGGGCGGCGGTGTCGTGGAACGCGGAGGTAAAATGGCATTTGAATCGTTCCCAGAGGGCCTCGTCGGTCCGGGAATAATAACCACTTTTAACACCATCTTGAAGCTCTTTGAGCTCCTTGGCCTTCCAAGCATTGACACAAGGACCTTTGATAAAGCTGAGGGCGATGGACGTGCGCTGGTATGGGGAGTGCATGGCGCGATTGTAATCATTGCTCACCCAGAAGTTGGTGAACTCTGTAAGGAATTGGATGGCTTTGTCCCGGTCGCCGGTGAACACTGTGGGGCGCTCGCCTTGTAACGAGCCACTAACGAGGTCGTCCTCGTTGTTGGTAGGCGGAGTGTCGGGGCCATGCAAGACTGGGTTTTGCGTAGTGCTGAGATGCGGAGCATAGGTGTTGAGAAAGCGGGTAAAGGCTGAATGTAACTCGCGTGTTTCCTCGTTCACTCGAGTTTCTTGTTCACGCCTCTGTTGTTGTCATTCGTACTCATTAGCCATGTGGAAACTGGCCTGTGATGGATGGAGTTGGAAAGCTGGTTGGCCGAAACGCTGCGGCTGCTTTCCTTTGGACATGGGGAGGTAATGATCTCTCTTGGCTTCCTCTTCCTCATCGCTCATCACATCAGCATCGTCCTTGGTGAGCCCGGTGGCGGCGAGGGCTGTAACGAGGATCAGTTCCTCTGCTGAGGGGGCAGCAGGAGGTGGTGAAGGAGGAGAGGCTACGACCTTGGATCCGGTTGCCGCGGATGTAGATGGGGTAACATATTGCGGATGTCGAGCATCCGTGAGTTTTACACGATGAGCGGCAGTAGTGTAATACTTGCCATCTTCGATACCAATGAAATACCAACTATCGTTGATGTACTCAGCGGGGGACAATTTATGTTTTGAAGTTGCTTCTTCATGATGAGATTCGGTTTGCCGAGATACAATACTACTTCCAAATGCAATTCAGCGAGAACCTTGACACTGAGATTGATTGTGACAACTCAGCATCCATTCACAATGCTCACAGCCTTGCTATGCTTAGGATGTACACCAAGCCAGATGACGAAATACTTCACAGATCTTCCAAAGCACTATCTGTTTGCCACCTGGAAGACGATAGCTTTACTGTAGTGCCACTAACGCAAGTTAAAGCTGTCATAGGGATGGTACCATTCAAACCCCCAACAGCCCGACAACAAGAAGGAGAGTACTTTGTTGTTGAAAAGATGGGCCATATGAATAAATTTTACGAGGATGAGGATGGTGAAATCAGCGTTGGATCCAATACAGAATCAGATGCTAGTAGTACAGAGCCTGACGAAAATGTAGATTAAATGTTTATTCTCCTAACGCTAAACAAAGTTACTGTAGGCAGCCATGCATGTTAGATGTACGATATATTCTATATCCCCTCAGCGGCCTCAGCTCCCACATGGTAGAATATGGGGCATGCACAAGCGATTGTGATGCACAAGCCCGACACATACGTGCATGCATCTGCTTATGTAAACAAATACCCTCAGGACAGTGATCATTATTGTTCTTCAGTTGTGAACACTTCCTTTACGTGTGATGTAGCACCATGACCCCAAGTCATGACGCATGTGACTCCTTAGGAGTCACATGATCCACTCGAAGCCTCTGACTCGTTCTGGTAGTATCCGACTCGTTCTAGTAGTTCCGATAGTCATGACTCAACTAGGATTACACATGTATATAAGTCGATTGATTGGAACACTCAAGCCCTAAGCTTGAGTTGAATCGTATTCGTTACCTTTCACTCGAGTGATCAAAATCCCCACAACTAAAGTCTATTGACTTGTAGTTGTAAATCCCTTGTTTCACTTGTGTGGTACTAAGTCCTATCGGTCTTACATCTCACACGCGTTACAAAGCAGGTGGCAATTAAAATTCCTTAATGGGTAATCCGAGACCCACCGGAATATGCATTCCGGGCACTCTGGCCTCTTCAGAAAGGGCGATAGTACCTTACCAGATGATTGCAGCAGTTTGTTTTGACTCAGTTGTGCATGCTACTCAATCTGTGCGAGAAAACTTGAAAATGTCAAGCACATGGACAAATTTGTGGAAGTTTGAGCAGTCCACAAAATGAGGATGATCAATAGCACGTTCATCATAACTACATATATTGCAGACAATGGCCCTTAAATTACATTCACGTCAATGTATCTACAGAAGGCAGTCAGTTGGGAATGCATCATATGAAGCATAGGTGTGCTTGGAATAGGAGTGAGTATCAACAAGTCGATGGAATCCACGTAGATCTACTCACCAGGTCTGCACACTCCGGGGCAATGATCCACATACAGCATGGGAACACTTCCATCATGTAGAGGAAGAAGATGAAATGTCAGAAGAAAAGGGAAAAGGAACTAGTCCATCACGAAGCATCCAGATTCAGTTAAGCTGGATCAACGTGAAATCTTCCGGAATACAATCATTTGATTCTGTTCAAACACCAGGCATGCAAGGCGGCGCCGAGTGACAGTCTTGATTGTGCACAAGAGCACCAGCACAGATGGAGGAGTCTTCGGAGGTGCTATGACAATCATTATGGATTCCTAAATTGTATATGAGTACGCATTTATGAGTACACATTAATATGAGAAGAGAGAGAACACACCCTAAACAATGGACTGGAGTTTGGTGATCTCTTTCTCAATCTGGGTGAACCCAACCTCTACAGTATTCGCAAGCGCAGTTATGCACATCTCCAGCCTCTGACAGTCCTCTTGCAACCCAGAGAGTTTGGCACGATTGAGATAGGCGAGATCAGAGACAGATACCACCTCACGTCGCAGCAAATCAAGTTTATTGAGATGAAGTCGCGATATATCTTGGGGGCGATCGTCTTCTGAATCAGATATGTGTGTGGTCAAAGACATCCTGAGAACCTTTACACTATGAGAACACGTCTCGAAGGAATTTGGGGGGGGGGAACTTTTTACTTGTCACCATAGAAAGCCAAACAAGGACAATCAATGCCTCGCCTCTCTTCGTCGATTGCGTCACTTTTTCATCTGATTTGCTGCCTCCATGGACAACTCGATAAAAGATACACCTGCCTTTGAGTCCCCTTTTAGTTTTTCAATGATCTCAGGCTTTGGCGACAACAGAAATGTCTCTGGTACTTCTGGCACAAGGAACCTCCAAGGTGGTCAGACCACAGGGACACTGATGAGCACGTCTTGGTCTATGTCGCAGACGGTATGTGGTCTGTTTTTTTATGGAGCTATTACTGTAAATTGTCCTGACTTAGCCAACCAATGCTACGGGGTCAAATATGGATGCGATCATGCGCATCCTGCACTCAGCAACCGCAGAGATGCTCCAGGCAGCACAAAATCATGCATACATGGATCTTGTCTCGGCTCTGGAGATCAGTAAACGCAACTGCAAGATAGAAACTGTGAAAAATCAAACACTGATGTACATTTTAGTCATCTATGCATTAACTTATTATTTGGCAGCTGAATGTATGGCTGGCAAGGATGGCATATACGACGCTTGTCAATGGGCCTGCTCACGGATCCTCAGCTCAGTCGGCTCCATCTGCTTTGGCTGGTCCAAGTATACCTACACCCACTGCGGCTTCTCTGACTGCTACCTCGACTCGTAACTCCGAATACTTGCCCAGTCTTAAGCGGAGTGATCATCCTAATGTTCGTTTCTGGGACAAATCTAGCTTTTTGAACGCTCTTGGGAAGACTGCGACGACATTCGGCTCCCTGTCAACCCCTGCCAAGACTGAGGCGACAGACTACCTGGAGGATACAAATGGTATGGGGCTCACTGAGAAACGACGCAGCGCAATCTATGGCCATGCGAGAAGATTTTGGAACACATGTCTGCAGAAATCTGGATGGCTCCCCCGATCATATAGCGCACTTGATCTCAACACTCTTGCCTGCTTCCGTTCTGAGATGGAGGAAAATTTCTTGGAGCTTCGTCTGTGTGATAATCACTGGAAGGCTGATGAGGTGTGGATCCGCAACTATCACTCGTGGCGATCAAATGCTTCCCTCAATGCGAAAACTGAGCGATTCAATACACCAATAGCCAAGGAGAAGGGAAAGTCTAGGAAATGAAAGTGAGATCAAAGTCCATCATTGATGGAAACCTGTCACCGCCAAGGGTTTGGCCGCAACAATAGACCAAGCTGATGGTTGCCTAGTAGTTCTTCAAGAGGTTTGAGCTAAGTCTCACAGCGACTTAGATGACTGATAGAGTAGGAGTTACCGCTTGCTGCACTTCAATGCAGTAGCTACTCCTTTAAGGGGGAAGGGGAACGATATGAATTGAGACAGGAGACTCAACTTGCCGTCTTAGGGACGTCAAGGAGTCCTACTTATACTACAAGACAAGTACTAAGAATAACCATGCCAGCACACTACTCCACTATGACTAGGTATCCTAAGAATAACTACTCCACAGTGAGTCATGATCCGGTACAGTAATAGAACACTCCACAATGACTCTCATATCGTACAACAATAGCACAGCTCCACAGTGACTCACCGCTCCACAATGACTCGTCGACTTCCTCATATGGCCGGTTCCAGAACTTACAGGAGCGCGGTGCACAGCACCACCCCAGGCTGGTCACATCACTCCTCCGCTAGTATGGACGTCCACATCCTGATCCGGTGTTCAGCGCCACGTGCCTCCTCCCGCCTCGTCTGCCAAGCTGTGGGGTGTGTCGATATGCTTCCAGGTGCTTGACCTTGTCAGCGATGCGGGCCGCGACAAGGCGTTCTTTGCAGAGTGCACGGGCACTGTCACGCTAGACTGGGCGTGGCGGGTCTGTCTTCTGATGATTTGAGCACGTTGCTCTCTTTGATGGGGTTCTAGAGGGTCTAGGGGTCTGCGTTGGTTTAGGTAATCGTCAAGCTCTATAGCCACGATTGATATCGCTTATGTGGGTTTTGTTCTAGAATGGGTGCGCTAGCACTATTGCAACTAGGTCTATTAATCAGACAGTATCT
>QLOT01008623.1:19500-37298 GCA_003313875.1 Russula aff. compacta | reverse complement strand
TAATCGATAAGCATTGGCGCCGGCTGTTTTGGTGGGAACTTTAAAAGATACAGTAACAGTATAGGCGAGGCCGCAACCACACTCCTCCTGCCTCACTCGCCTAAAGGTGCATAGGAGTTGAGGCCGCGCAGCCTCACCATCAACTACATACAGGTGCGAGCGAGTAACTATCATCTTGAGCTATCCACCTGACTTGCCCTCATTCCGAAATAGACACCCTTGCCCAGCATGCCTGAGTTCAAAGTGAACACTATAGAAGAAATCGACGACGTAAGCTTTGATCCCAGGTTTACTCACCGTTCATGGCGCTGACATTCTAGCACTGCCATCGCACAGGCATATAAGACGTTACAGGCAACCTTTCGTGCTGGGACTACGCGTCCTCTATCATGGCGCAAGCACCAGCTGAACCAGATCGTTCTCCTTCTCCGCGAGAACGTCGAGGTCATCGTCCAAGCCTTGGCAACTGATCTTCAAAAACCCCGTCTCGAAGTTCTCTCAGGCGAAATCGGGCCAATGGTTCGACGAGCGGTTCAAACCGCAGCGCATCTCGACGAGTGGGCCAGCAACGAGAGCGTCCAGGTGCCGGAGTGGCAGCAGGTTTGGTCCCCCACCGTCTTGAAGCGTCCTAGGGGTGTCGTCTTGGTTATATCGTGCGTTGTGATGGTTCCTTTCAGTTTATTATTATCTTCCTCTCCTTTCTTACGTAGCACGATAGACCCTGGAACTACCCCGTTTATCTCGGCCTCCAGCCAATCATCGGCGCCATAGCCGCTGGATGCCCTGCCCTTCTCAAACCGTCCGAGATCGGACCAGCCGTCTCATCCACCCTAGCTGATCTATTTCCCAAATATCTCGATCATTCTGCCTATCGCGTCATCAACGGCGGAGTTACCGAAGCCACATATCTTCTCAAGTTGAAGTGGGATCACAGTACGTGCTATTCATCATTCGAGGAGCTTACTATCCCTATAAAGCGCCGTTGGATTCGAATACTCATCATTTGCGCCTTTGTAACCAGTCACGTACACGGGAAACGGGGCTGTAGCGCGCATCGTGGCGAAGGCCGCCGCTGAGCACCTCACGCCTGTCACCCTCGAGTTAGGTGGGAAGTCTCCCGTGGTCGTCGATCCAAACACGACGGATATCAAGATTGCCGCGAAACGTGTCCTCTGGGGCAAGACTCTGAATGCTGGCCAGGTAAGAGCGAAACACAATATATTTAAGGAAAAAAGGGGGGAGAGGGCAGGTATCGTTACCCAGCTGAATCACCATTTCGCAGATCTGCGTGGCCCCCGACTATGTCCTCATCCCGCGCTCGGCTCAAGATGCCTTTGTAGAGGCGGTCAAGGAGGCAGCCGTGGAGCTCCGCCTCGACGGCGCTCTCGCGTCCGACTCGTACGGAAGCATTGTTTCCGACAATCACTTTAAGCGTCTCCAAAACATAATGACGAAGTCCTCCGGAAAGATCGTCGTTGGTGGAGAAACGAACGAGGGGAAGCGGCGGATCGCCCCGACGGTCTACAGGGACGTCAAGGAAGACGACTCCCTCCTCGAGGAGTACGTCCACTTATGATCCTATTTATTCACTGACTCTTGTGCCTAAATAACTTTAGCGAGCTTTTCGGGCCCCTCCTTCCCATCGTTCCCGTGGATGACATTCGGCAGGCTATCGAGTACATCAATGCCCAGTAGGCCCAATTGCAACTTCATCACGTCAAGGGCTCTAACCATATCACCTCCTAGCCCCCATCCGCTCGTACTCTACGCCTTTACGGAGGACCCAGAGGTCAAGCAAGCACGTACGTGGACCGTTTGCCATCTATTTCTAACCTATGCCCGCCATGCTTGTGATGTTCATCCATGCCTGTTGGGGTCTAGTTCGTGATGAGACGAGGAGTGGCGGCCTTCACTTCAACGACGTGCTCCAACACATGACCGTTGACCAACTGCCCTTCGCAGGCGTCGGCGAGTCAGGATGTACGTGACCCACTACTAACACTCGTGGCACCACGCTGTATGCGCCCGGCCATATCGCGCGGCGTGGTGCAACAGTTGCAGGTGCTGAGACTGAACAACGACCCTCCACAGATGGATACCAGACGCTGAGGTACACCTACGATGAGTACACGTACAAGCGCAGTTCCGTTGACATTCCGCTCGCGTGAGTTCTTCATATCCTGTCTTCCATACAGAAAGCAAGTTCAGCTGCAATCCATCCTCGATAGGGTTGAACCCCACATCTCTGTGCGTTATCCCCCCTACACGCCTGCCACCACCGAAGCGCTGGCTATCATTTCTGGCGCCATAGAGGCCCCTGCTGCTGCTGCGGAAGCTTCTGCTTGACAAACCGAGTCAAATATTGTTGCATGTGTCGACGGTCCCAGATGTGCTTATATCTCTTTCGCCCTGCCAACAACCACCTTCCCCCTTCATTTCTTTGTCATACCAGGGAACAGTAGGGATGGATCTTAACCTGAAAGTGCTTCCATCATGTAGCCGAGTCCATGCCATCCAGAATTGCTTCCCCATAGTCAGTGGCGTCCATGCATGAAGTAGTATAACGCTATAAAATACAGATCTAGTTTCGTTTAAGGGTATCAAACGAAGAAACAGACAGCCATCATCAGTAGCCCGACGGTCGTGCATTTGTTTTAGATGTATCATAGGCACGAATGAGCCGTGACTGGTCCTGTCGTGCTGGGTTCTCCGTCTGGCTAAATGCAAAGCCACGATTTCGTCGCATCCGTTGGACAGCACGAACTTTTTTGATGGCGTTTTGGAACCTAAAAGGTGGTAATAATACCTTTTGAAAAAAAAAAGTCAAAAAAAGATAAAAATAACGTACTGCGTCTGCCGTGGCCGATAATCGGGGATGTTGTACTTTTGGATCTCCTGGGCTATATGATATGATGCAGGCATATATGTTCGTTGATAACTGTCGGAGAATACTCGATAATTAGCACTTCTCAAACGAACAAGTTCAGGAGATCAAGGCTCACTATTTCCACACGAAATCTCGGCTCAGACAGATCGCAGGGACGAGGAGAATCGTGAACCAGAAAACACTATCAGTGAACAACCGGGGGTCTAATCCCCGATACTCCAAAGAGAAACCGAAGCTGGGAGCAACAATGGCATAAATGGGGAGGGAGAGCATGGTAAAAACGAATGATCCGGGGATCGCTGATAACACGTTGCTATTAGCATTTAGTATCCATAGTTATGAACATCAGCCGTACTTGCAACAGTATACTTCGTCCATATACTGCGATTTGGGGAGGGGCATAAGCAACAGTGGCAAAGTCACGTGGTGACGTGTACGCACTCTGACACAAGAGCAGCCTTTCCAAGGACTGTCAGTAGCACCGCAAGATAGAGCATTGTACCCCAGAACCAATGACCCGAGTCATAACCTGTTGATTGTTTCAAGTCGCCCCAAAACAGAATGACCGAGAAACCGAACGCAACCTGCCAAACTGATAAACATCATCCATCGAGTCAGGAAAGGAAGATGTACATACGATGCTATGGTAAAGCGCGTTGCCAACCCATAACCAGAACGCAGTCTTCGTAAAGAACGCGTTGGATTGTCCAAGCATATACAGCTGTGGATATCGGTCAAGGATGCGCGCTGAGACAAATTGATCAAAGACACCGATGACGAAAGGGGGAAGGAGTGTGAATAGGACATTATAAAATGATAAAGTCCAGGACTCGTAGGCAATTTGTCCAGAGAAATTGTTGAAAAAAGAAAACTGGGAGTTGGTGAGAATCAGAACGAAGGTGATGATTGTGACAGACCCACCCAGAACTGTGTCATATACAGGACAATGTTCTTGTAGAATGAGTCTGACAGGGCAGGGTGAGGAAAATTCTCACAGAAAAAATTGGTATTGTACTAACATAGAATGAGTGTTGCCAGTCGGCGGTAGCTCCACGCTCCATGTACGAGCAGTAACTTCTTCAAGTATCGGAACTGAGAGATCGCGATGTCGGCGGAGCGCGCAGCCTGTAGACCCTATAAAGTCGTTAGGATGATTCTCAGGAGAAGTGAGCGCAAAAGGGGCCTACCTCAACCCCAGAGATACCAACGCCGACGTGCGCTGCCTGTATCATGCTGACATCATTTGCACCATCACCAATGGCAAGAAGGATTGACTTGAGGTTTTTCTTGACCAGTTTGACAACAAGAGCTTTCTGCAACGGAGAAACACGACCTGAACGGTACTGTCAGAGTAAACAAATTATTCAATCGATAGGTACTTACAACAGATAACTGCCTTGCACATGATAGCCAGCTCTAAAAATAACTTTGAAACCTCCTTCTCCAGGGCAAATGTCAGACTTTTTCCATCTGTGACATATTCAGTCATCGTCACCATCTACCCAGTGATATACAGCACCTATGATGAGAGCAAGGTCCTCCAGCTCCCCGGAACTGCGTTGGCTCTTGACAGCTGTTAGTCGGCGTTCGATGGCATCCTTTGTATCGTGCATATTTTCCTCGTTTACAATAACCTGCCGAGACGATGAGCACTTTACATAAGTTGCTGAAAAATAATTACGGACCAGGTTCATCGACTCCGTAATAAGGCGACACGACATGCCGATGTTAATCGCAGTCTCCTGTCGGTCGCCAGTCAACACCCAGACCTTGATGCCCGCAAGCTGCAGAGTGTGTATCGCGTCCGGCACACCCTCTTGTAACTTGTCTTCAATGGCCGTTGCACCTAGTAAGAACATGTCCTTCTCGATGACTTCGGCTGCCTTGTCCAGTGCTTCGCCACGACCATTGATCGTAGAGGCTGCCTGATCGTAGATCGTGGACCATTGCTTATACTCCGATTCAGATATTTCACGGTAAGCCATGCAGAGCGTGCGCAGGCCCTCAGTAGCATAATCCTAAATACGACCGCTCAGTGTGAGGAAGTTGGGGGGAGTGGGCGAGTATACCTCAAGATGAGCAACGGTCTTCTCAGTATATAGCTGCGAAGGAGCAAGCCGTTCAAGGATAACAGTGTCCGCTCCCTTGCAGTACAACTTGATCTTTCCGTCGGGGCCCCGGACAACAGTTGACATGCGCTTGCGAGTTGAGTTGAACTCGCATACATTTAAAATATGAAACTCCTGGGTAGCACCTAGGACGTCAACGAACACCGACTTTGGCTTGCGCATCTACAAACGATCAGATTCGATGTAAGATGGGACAGAAGGCTGTGAGAAGTACATACGGTGAAACGGAACCCAAGTAGCTCGGCGCCCGCAACCAACGCTGCTTCGTCTGGGCTGCTCGCTTGGTAGACCATCTTCTCGTTCTTGATCTCTGGGATGACCGTATGGCACACCGCAAGTAGCGTCAAAAACTCGTGAACCATTTCGCGCTCTTTCGGTGTCCCGGTGACCTTTGGGCGGCCGGTGTCGACGAATGGGTTATTTGTCCCAAGGAGGGCGCTCATCTCATCAAAAGTGCGCCAAGCATCGCGGCCTTCGCCCTCTTCACGCCGGGCCTCGTCAACTTCAGCTGCGTACGCGGTACCTGCGATCGAGCAACATCGAAATTCCATCTCGTTGCGCGTAAGGGTCCCTGTCTTATCCGAAAAGACGTATTCGATCTGCCCAAGCTCTTCGACAAGTGAAGAAGTGCGACAAAGAGCAGGTGTATCGGCCTTTGCGTAATACATATCAAGATCGGAGTTAATAAGCTGCGCTTGCTGGTACTTGACGACTTCCATCGTAACGATGAGCGAGATGGGAATCAAATTGTTGTACAGGATGACGAATGTGAGGATATCTGTATTGACGTGAGGTTACAAACAAACAACAGTATCTTCGCCTGCGCACCCTCAATGAATTCCTTGGCTAGCGAAGACAACATAAGAGAAAATTCACTCTTTGAATGAAGTTGGAACCCACCTCGACCACCCAGAGAAGTCGATTCCATGAGATACCATTGCTTTGAAGAGAAAAACCACTAAATAACACGTGTTGATCCAACCACTCAAGGCAGCCACGAACCCGAAACGTACTGAACGAATGCTAGCACCGATTGTTGAACCCACAGAGAGTGCCAGCAACAACATGAACAGGAACACTATATGAGTGTTTACCTGGTTCTCAACGGCAGTTCGTTTGATCGGTGCAGCGCTAGATGAAAGGGGGCGAACGCTTAGTCCGTGCTACACATGAAATTTTATGTTGGGAATCCACCCACGTCGCGTTACGCATTAGCTTTGTTTCGTGACCGGTGAAGATGACAAGTCCATACGCCCAAGCTGTATTGCGTAGCTGTGCACCACGCAGAAGCATCTGATCAGGCCCGAGTGGTACCTGCTTTGGAAAACCATTAGATGTGGTCAAGTCAAGGGTGCCCTCATATGTGTAGAGGGAATTGTTAGGGTGTTCCGAGCGCAGAGATCCGCGCAAAGCGGTGACAAGGTTGGGAGAAGTGAGACTGGATGTCTGCGGTGACGCCTGCTTGATCTTGAGGTTCGTTTCGCTAGGAATAACGAAGTAAGCCACACGTCGGAAAGTGAAAGGTCCAGAGCGGTGCACACCCGTCAAGATTGGAGGTTTCAATGTAGCAAAACCCTTCCGGTTCACTTGAACTGAGAAGAATAACATCTGCTGGGATGAAGTCGTCATTCTCTAGCCGGATGACATCGCCAACTTTGATATCCTTCCAATTTATCGAGTCGAAAGAACCGTTTAGTCTGAGCACTTTGGCACGGCGGGAGTTGAGGTCTGTGTCAGATTGATATCGTTTCTTAAGGAGACTGTGAGATAGAAAGGAGGAAAAGATATGTCACGCGACGCACGAGATCTTCCTGAACCTCCTTTAGTGCGGACGCGAGGAGGACGATAGAGAGCGGAACGATGGTGGTCCATTTGTTAGTGGGTGATACACCAGGAATTTGCTGTATGCATGCGGTGAAAAGGAAGAATAGGTTTGCATATTTGGAGAATTGCTCTGAAGGCAGGAAGATGGGTGGGATAGACCAAAGGAGGACTGCCACAACCGAGCGACTTACCGAATAAAAACTTTGGGACGAAAGTGAACATGTTGTACTTTGTCGTAGAAACATAATTTGACAAAAATTCCGAATTCGCATCCGGATTGTTGAGGGCGACGACTCGTTCGCCCGTTAAGACCTGCTCTTTCTGCCATGGCCATCTCCACCTTCGACGCGAACCCTTCTGGGGTTTCCGAGGAGGAGGTTGTGGTGCCTGCGAGGGAGGGTCGTCTTGATCAAAGGTCCAGCCTTGGGAGACACCGTTGGTCGGAAGAGACAGCTTGGATGTACCGGCCAGCGGCGCAGCCTGGCCAGGCAAGTTTTGAGTGCTCTCCTTGGCCTGCATAGAGGGAGCGCCTGCAAAGGCAGAATCTGGGGGTACGTCCCCTTCGTCTTCATCGTCGAAGAAAGGGTCCAGCAACTGAGGTGAGGCGTGCGAATCACGCGAATGACCAGGAGGGTAGCCGTTGTCGGCACGTTGATATTGTGAAGTCGCAGGGTTAGCTTGGAAAACCAAGCGAGCGAAGTCATCTGCCATTGTGGGCAGAGACGGCGAATGGGCCGCAGGCGATGATAAATTACTGTACGTTGCGCAGTTGAGTGTGAGTGGCAGATATGCGCGCTGAAGCTGACATAATTGACGGGTTTGCGCCTCGACGTGACCACCACAGGCACAGCTCGCTCGTGCGGTGCGTGTATGCTGGCGAGGGACAAGCAAGTGTCGAACGAGCACGATCGATAACACACCCCGAGCGAGCGATGTATTCACCGCCAACTCAACGGGAGCTCATTCTCATCCTTTTCCTTTTCATAGCCCTTCTGGCTTTCTCTTCCAGTCTCATTTCTCATAAACAACTCGCCCGCGTAGACCTTTCTTCCGTTTGGCATGAAACCCCTCCACTACTCAAAACTTATGGCATACCCACCATCCCTTCAGAATCAAGAGTTTCTTGGGGAACGTCCAAGGTTCCTCAAACTAGAATAATCGTCCATGCTCCAGGTGAGTCCATTGTTGGATACCCTTCTCCTCACACTTACCCCTCTCCAAGGATGGACCATTGTTGACAAGATGTACATCCTCAATGGCACCGTCTATTTCGTCAATGACGAACCAGAAACGTTCCCCGACCGCAGATTTATGACTTCGCCTGGAATCAACGTCAGCAATACCCCAGAAATGGTCGCCGCCCGCCTGCCCACCGACAAGGACATGCGCATCATCAGCACCTCTACAGCAAAAAAACTTTTCGGTACTGGAGCAAACCGTGTCCAAGGTGTAACGGTGCGTTCATTCACTGGCCTACTTATGACGCGCATCTCACTCACGACCCGCCTAGTGGCTCATCAACGACCCCAGACAATTGTCAGTACTCCCCCTGTATGGTAATCCTGTTACGCTCTTACTAAATTGTCAATAGCATCACGCACTATTATCACTGGTCCGCTGAACTCTTCTTTGGCCTCTGGCGCACGTACTCCTCGCTCGACCCTTTCATCCCAACCAGCGGCGAAACGGCGTTGCCACCTCCGCGGAGATTACTCTTCACCCATCTCGACGCGGACCACTGGCGTGACTACGCGTCGATGAATCAGTGGGTGCTCCGCACTGCCTTCCCTTCCATCTCCATGGAATTTTCCGACGACTGGAAGGACCGCGCCGCGATGGGCGTCCCTTTCGTCTTCGATCGCGTCCTCTTCGCGGACCGCGCCGCCGCCATGAACGGCTCCAATTTCCTCCGCACACAGCGCACTGCCAGTGAGGCTTTCACCCTCCCTGGCTCGCCCAACTGGTGGAGCACGTTCAGAGACAATGTGATCGAGTCTACGGGCTTGGACCCGAGCACGGGCGCGGGGACGCGCGGCAATCCGGTTATCACATACATCTCCCGCCAGGAATGGGGTCGCCGCATGCTCATACAGCGTGACCACGAGAAGCTCGTACAGGAGTTGTATCAGCTACGCGATCAGTACGGTTATGAGGTCAACGTGGTGAGCATGGACCAGCTATCGCGCGTCGAACAGCTGCGGCTTGCAGGACGAACTACGGTCCGTTGGCTCCTATCTTTTCCTCCTCTCCTGACGTGGCTTGGCTGATCGGTCGCACAGATCATGATGGGGGTGCACGGGAATGGCCTGACCGCGCTGCTCTGGATGAAGCCCACGCCACGCTCCACGGTCATGGAATTCTTCTATCCTGGTGGCTTTGCACACGACTACGAATACACTACGCGTGCCCTAGGTATGGTTCACTATGGGTTCTGGGGAGACAGGTTAGGTTTTGTTCATCGACATGGCACTTTCGTCTCACGTTCATGCCGCACGCAGCTACTTTACTGGCGGCGAAGTGCCCCCAGTGGCCTATCCAGAGGGCTTCCAGGGCAACCAGATCCCCATTGACGGTGAGTTAGTAGCGAAGTTGGTACATAGAAGACTATCCTTGGCAGAGGAAGCGGACGATTAGACTACTTACACATATCTACCTGTGCGGAGTTAATGCACTATGCATCCTGTAACTTATTGGCCGCGCTGTTCTAAGGGACGCTTGTCTTCTTTTCTTATTTCTTCCCACGATACGAGTAAATGCAGAGAGATTACGATTCGATTACGATTCGGAAAACTAAATTTGATACACGATTGTTGCCAAGTGGACACGTGGAGCAATGTGAGGGGGGAGGGGTAAAAACAAATGCTGGTATAGGAGATGAACGTACGATAGCTACTGCCGCACGATGTGATGACAGAGCTTGAAGAAACCAAGAATCTACTTTGCCTGTAACAAAAGAGGACTGTGGGGGGGGGGAGAGATAAGGTGGATGGATGATGGGGAAAGGGAAAGGGAAAGACAGGAAATTAACAGTAGTGGAGGAGGTAGGGCCGTTTGCTCGAACGCGCGCCGTGCAGACTCGGACGATCAACAGCAGAATACGGTGCCAGAGCGGCGCGTCGCACAATACGACGTGCCACGCGGCCCTCGGGTGCAGGGGTAGGTGGTGGGGCAACGGGGGGAGTAGGAGAACGAGAGAGAGAACGAGGGTGAGTGCTGCCAACTCGGAGGGGCAGAACCGGAACCGGAAAAACTGGGACTGGGACTGAAACTTGACCCTGATCCTGGGATATTATGCCTGAACCCGAACCCGGCCCACCGGGGGACGTAGACGTGCTAGTGGGGGAGTATGCCGATTCTTCAAGGCTACCTCCGGTGCATGATCCTGGGTATCGGTCATGCGCTCCTGCCTCCGCCTCGTCCTCGACGCGACAGGAGCTAGCCAGTTGCAGGGAAAGCATAAAGACCGGGTTGGGCACCGGGATCTTGATCTTAAGCCCCGTCTTCCCGTTCGTCTCCTCGTTGCAAATCCCTTCCTCCGCCTCTGGCGCCACCAGGAGCCCCATGGTTGGTTGAGGTGGGATGACCGACGATGACGGTGACGATGGCATGCGGTCTTGGACAGTACCAGCGTCGTCGTCGTCGTCGTGGTCATCGTTGTCAGCGAGGCTGCACGACCGCTCGAATGCCATCGCGACGTATGCCTCGGATTTACCACCGGGAACGATAATGGTGAGGCGCTCTTTGGAACCAACATGTGCACGACGACTGCGCCGTGCCACTTCGACACACTCAAACTCGACATCGGCATCAAAACCCGGAGACGAGTCACGTTCACCACTATCAAAAGAAGTACGTGCGAGACCGAGGCCCATGGTGCGCCCGGCGGGTATAGGCGTCGGTGTCGGCGGCCGGCGCTTGGACTTGCCACTGGTAGTGGCAGTGGCGACTGGACGTGCGCCATCAGGGGTTGTCCATAAAGAAGAGGAAGGTATCTGATGCGCGTGTTCAGCAAAAGCCACGCGGCGGGATGAGGTCTTGACCGCTGCACGCTCAACGCGTGTCATGTTGGAGAAGTACTGGTAATCTGCACCGCCATGTGATGAGGGCCGCAAGCGCCGGCGCCGTTCGACACTATGGAATGCGCGTGGGATGAGATGGTTGTGGGGTGACGGTGATGATGATGACGGTGGAGGTAATGGTGGTGATGGCATGGCGTTAGCAGTTGCGTCTTCGATGAAAGGCAGAGGGCTCGCGATGTAATTGCCACTGGGGCATGCGCTTGCGGGTGAGTGCTCGATCGGGTGCTCTGTGGGACAAAGGTGGGGGAGGGAATCCATGATGAGGCCCCTCTCTACAGAGGATGGGTACCGAGGGCTTTCGTACTTGGTGATGTGCAATAGTGCGGGATGCAAGCCCTGTATATGAATGCGGACGGTTGAGTGGCCCCGCTCATTTGGTCCAGCTCCGGTAGCACAAGGACAAAGCAGACTCACAATTTGGTGTTCTTTTCTGACAACGCTGGGAACGGATACGTGTGCCACCGAAGTTGAGTGGGAGCTGCACCGGGCAGTCATCATTAACTAGAGGTCTCCTAGGATCGGAGCTGAAGGGACGGGTGACGGTTGGTGGTTGAGGGAGAACCTGAGCTAATGTGCGGCCCTATTCCAGGGATCGTTCACCAAGTCACTGGCGGGCGGCACAGCCTACTCCGCTCGTTCTAATTATCGGTGTGGCCGTATGCCCAAGCAGGGCATAGAGGAAACAAGGGTACCAATAAAGAAAGCCAGGGCGTTGCTGATTACCATTAATCGCCCCGACCACATTGCCACCACAATCAAGACAATGAGAATGGAGTGCCACCCGACAAAGCTAGGCGAGCAGATCATCAAATAGAAATACTGTAGACGGTGACGGGCCGATTCCGTTTGATAACGACCACATCGCTGAATGATTCGTGCTTGCTGACACTCCTTGGAGGAACAATGAGAGCAGGAATTCAGCGGGGTCGAGGACGACGGGGGAGAACAATAGGGTTCTGTGGCGAGCTTACGCAGGACAGCCTCGCCAGCCGAGAACAGCAGCATGGCGTGGCGACGGGTGCGGGTCACGGCGGTCTTTGCCAGATCGGGAAATTGGCCGGCTCACCGCAATACCCAGCCAGCCAACTAGTGTGGTTGCCCTCTACCGGCGCAACAAGAGAGTGCTTCAGCGCGTGAAGTATGAAGATTGAGAAAGAATTGATCCATTTATTTGAAACAATCATTCTACAACTAAAGCAGAAAAAGTGATACAGGGGTGTGAACATCCGAGTGAAAGGGATACGGATACAAGCAACTACGAACCATGATCCCACATACGATACCAGTGAAACAAACAAGAGAACTAGCGTCCATCGATACATACGCTATGTAGCGTGGCAGAGTTAAGCTTACTACAATAATGAAAGGGCTTCACCGTGCACATAACAGCATTGCAGGAGCCTGTATATAGGAAGATGAGACATCAGAGGGAAAGAAAGAAAAGCAAAACAAAACAAAAGGAAAGAGGAGAGGAGACTAATAATGATGACCGGAACGCAGAACTCGAGTAGGAGGACGCTGTGTAGTGGGCGCCCTGAGCAGAAAGGCCGGTAACTCGCCCACCGCCTTGGTGTCCACAGCCACCCACAATTCCTTGCGCCTCGGTTTTCCTCCTGTACGATGGTACGGCGCGGCGGCGCGGCGGCGAAGCTCGCGGCGAGATGAGCGATTAGGGTTTGGTGCCGCCAGCGAGGGTGAAGAGCGGAAAGTGCGATGGTCATCGTCGTCAATGTCGCCATCAGAAGATGTCTCTGAAGCAGTGTCTCCGTCGAGCGACGGGCTCTCGACGTTCTCGTCTTCCTCTGCTTGTCCCGTCACGTTGCACGAACCAAGGAGCTGCAGGGCAAGACGGTCGACGAGGCCGGGTATCTTTATCGTCAGACCATTCTTCGTGGGACAGCGCGGGTTGGGGGAGGTGGCCATCGAGGTGGGGACTGTGTCCGTTGGGGTCCGTTGGCTTTTCACGACGGTACATTGTGCCGCAAACTGGGAAGAAAGGATTGTCTCGACCGTGTTTACGGGTTTTGAAGGCACCTCTACGCGCACATTGGCCAGAACGAGGTCAGCGGTGGGGAGAACAGTGGTTGGCTCGACAGGACGACCAGTGGGAAGCGGGTGGCCCTGAACGAACATATCCTTCTTGCGGCGAGAATGCATCTTGAGCGCCTGTCGCTGTTCCCGAGAAGCAAGCGAATACGCGCTGTGGCGCGCGGACGGCCTTACACGGCGTATGACGCGCTGTCTCTCAGAGAACTGAGTGGCCTGACCACCCGACAGGGGCAGCTCATGAGAGTAAGGCGGAGCGCACGGAGAGAATGGAGGGGTGGGTAATGAGTTAAAGTAAGTATTGGATACAACCCCAGAACCGTGAACGCCAGCAGAGGTCTCGAATAATACGGATAGATCAGAGTTAGCCTCGAGGATATCAGACATATCTGTCTCGGAGGCATTATCAGACATGGATACATCCTTTGCCGCATCGGCGCGTTAGCAGTGAAGGATGAGCATAATATAGTCTAACCCACCGCTTCATCGTCACTGTCGTCAATCTGCGGACGTGTATCCCGGAAGGGACGCGTGAAATCAGCGAAGAGATCGAACAGAAACATCCGGATAGTAGAGAGCTCAATTGGTGGTAGAAGTCTTTGTGAGGAGGCGAGGGGAGACAAAGACTTGAAGCTAGTTGGCCATTTTATAGCGTTCAATCGGGGGGCAATTTACGCGGGGATCCAAATTCAAGACGAGCGCGACGTCCAGAAAAGCTCGCCGAACTGGGATGTGGCGAGATAAACCATCGCGAGCGCCGAATCCACAAGAGGAGGACTGGTCAGAGCGTGCCTACACCAGCCAATGACGGATTTCTCGGGGTATTCTGGACTGCTCGGGGCACGAAGGACAATGCAACACGCCACGATCGCAGCGGTCAAGGCGCGGTTCAAGGATGGTAAGGGACCTGTGCGCTCATGCATCCCAGGTGCCCGACTGCCCGCCACGACGCCACCCGACCGCGATGCTCCGCTTGGGCGCTCGCTAAGGGACAGATCAGTTTGTGCGCGCAGTTCAATTTACAGTCAGCATCTAATTCTCCAAGTACGGAGACGTGCGAGGAGGTGAGGGCTCGGTCCGGAGTGACCGATCATATAAAGTGCAAAGACGGATGTGAGTGCAAAATCCGTGGAATGCCTAGACAAGCCCGTCTTCACTTTGTCTCTCTCAAATCTTCCTTGGTAAACCTCCCGGTCTCATTATTTGGGCCTCTACTCGAACGTAATATCGCAAGTCCGTCGTTTCTCCCCTCTCCCTACACACTAACCAAGTCATATTTATTCCATTAGCGTCCACAACATGTTGCAGTCCTTCTCACGGCTACCGCACCATCTCCAGAATTAGATGGAAAGAGATTCTATGCATATGTGGGATGGACAGGCATGGTGTCTGCTTCATCCTTGGCCCACTTCAATTCCACTTCTTCCGACAGCCCTCTCGAGACGGTCGAGATTGATCCACAGTATGCGGAGGGTCTTGGTTTCAAGAAAGGAGACGTGGTATTGAGCACATCCTTCTCTTCCTCTCCTTTGTCGCTCACATACTCCAAGGTTGAGGTGGGGCTGCTCTATGACTTGCCCATAGCCAAGTCTGTGGCCACGGAACCCCTCACCCCAGATGATTGGGAAATATTGGTATATGCGCTTGGTATAATATCTAGACGCATTCCTCACATTCCTTTCAGGAATTGCATGCAGAGCATGTAGAGTCCACACTGTTGTCTCAGGTTCGCGTTGCCCCATCCGATCAGGAAGTGGATGTCTGGGTACTCGGTCGCACTCGCATTCGTTTACGTGTTCGTACGTAGTTGCATATTCTTTCATCCTCACAGCTCTCAAGCCATCTCAGTCTCGTTCGAACCATCCTCTGCGAGAGCTGTCTTACTCGCTAATGACACTGAGCTCTCCGTTGCGCCAAAGACTCGCCGTCAGCAAAAGTCCGCGAAGAAGCATCTTGTCAGTGGAGAAACCTCGGTGGCGAAGTCCGATCTATCAACGACATCAACCGCCGGAAGGCTTTCGCATAGCGTCTTGCTTCGCGTGTTACCCGCTTCTGTGTTTTCGCACCACCTACCCAGTCCATCAGATTTCGCCTCTGTTGTTTATGTGTCCGAACAGATACTCAGCGTTGCGCGTTCGGAAGGTTCTCTTCCATCTGATCCAAATATTACCCTTATCGGCAATGTGAAGCGCCTTGACCCTCCAACAGACCCAGCAAGTACCGCAAATCCGCCCCCATCAGATGCAGCTGCAGTAGCAAAGGTGCTTAACCCCGGTGAGGCTACGAAGCGGGAAGGCATCAAGGAAGAGCAATCAAAGGCTAGCCACGTGAGGGTTATTGGCTTGCACAGTATGCCAGAAGGTCAGATGATTGTCCTAGGGGTGGCTGGAGTGGAGGATTGGGACGTGGTCTGGCAAGTTCTAAGCACAAGAAAGCGGAATGACAACCAGAGCTTATGATCGTCTGTACAGGTTAACCGTCTCAAGTGATCCAGAATCAACTAAGGCCGCTCAGGACATCCCTTCTCCCCCTGCATCTCCGTGCGTGTGTCAGTACAACTCGCCTGCTTGCCCATGCTGAAGTGCCGCAGTAAATCTTGGCGGTCCCCGCCCACTCATGAACTGGCTGGCGTGAATGATTTACTTGCCAAGTGCCACGACTTCGGCAAACGAATGTTTGCGCTGTACGAAGCTCGTGCGGTAGCTGGACGTATGTCGACCTTTTTCATCTGTGCAACGTATGGTACTTGACCTGATGTTACAGTTTCGGGTCTCCTCGTAACGGGCCGAGCGGGTGCGGGCAAGTCCTCCGTCGTGCGAGCTACCTCAAAAGCATTGCAATGGGATGCCCAAGTGCATGCTTGTAAGTTGAGTCTCCATGCATCCGGCTTGTTGTCTCATCATAGTTCGTAGTCACGCTTTATGTTGACCTTTCTCGTTACACGGAAAAACCCGTCCAAACCTTGCGGACGCAGTTTCAGTTCTGGCTAGACAAGGCGATGTGGCATCGACCTAGTGTCCTCGTACTTGATAATCTTGAAAAATTGTTAGGAACAGAGCTCGAGGTGTGCTGGATTTATTCTACTGGTCTTCTAGATACTAACACGCGATGCATAGCATGCTGATTCCTTCCGCACACGACACCTTGCTGAGACCTTCTTGTCGATGTTCTCTTCTGCTTCCGCCCACGAACTGGCGCCTGACCTGTCCGGCATTGTCCTTATCGCAACTGCCGAGTCACAATCCACCCTGCATCCGCTCCTTAGCGCCTCACACATGTTTAAACAAGTCGTGCACCTCAAACCTCCGGATAAGAATGCCCGCCGGCAGATCCTTACGCAGGTGGTACAGCGGAGGCTCGAGGTCGCGAGGAACTTTGAAGTCGACACAGAAAGGCCGCTCAATTTTGTAGCACTGGCGACAGAAACGGAGGGGTACTCTGCCACTGACTTGCAAGACTTGGTCGCACGTGCTATCCACCAAGCGGTAGTGAGGTCGTCCGGAAGTAGTGACAAGGTGAAGGTCTCTTGAAAACGCTGCTATTGATCCTGGTGTGTTAAGACGGGGTCTAGGTGGCCCTGACTACCGTAGACTTCAAGGCTGCTCAAATTGACTTCATGCCTCTTTCTTTGAGAGATGTTCCGTTGCAAAAGTCCGCAGTGGAATGGGCTGACATCGGAGGTGCGGGAAAAACCCATGCATTTCAAACCGTGGCTTGACCGTGCTCTAGGTTTGGCCATGACACGGCAAATGCTACGTGAGACCTTAGAGTGGCCGACGAAATACGCTGCGATCTTCACTCAGTCCCCGCTACGACTGCGTTCTGGGTATGTAGTCGCCCCTTAAACGGGATGCTTGATCCGAATTATCTACTACAGGCTGTTGCTCTATGGCTACCCTGGCTGCGGGAAGACGCTGCTCGCCTTAGCAGTCGCGAAGGAATGTGGCTTGAATTTTATCAGCATCAAGGGTCCGGAGCTACTGAACAAATATATCGGCGCGAGTGAAAAGTCCGTCCGGGATATTTTCGAGAGGGCTAGTGCTGCCAAGCCATGCGTGCTGTTCTTCGACGAATTTGACTCGATTGCGCCTAAACGGTTTGAATTGCCCTCGTTTCGCCTCACATCAACGACTCTGACACTAACTCTTTTTTATCGAAAAACAGTGGACATGACAGTACTGGAGTTACTGATCGAGTTGTCAATCAGCTCCTGACACTGATGGACGGTGCGGAGGGTCTCGATGGAGTTTATGTCCTTGCTGCTACCAGGTCAGGTGTTTCAATCCCCCGGTCAATTTAGCATGCACCCATTCACGATGCTGCCACCTCCTAGTCGTCCTGACCTGATAGATTCTGCTCTTCTCCGGCCGGGGCGGCTCGACAAGTCGTTGCTGTGCAACATGCCCACAAAAGAAGAACGTAAAAAGGTAGGGGAAAATTCGCCGTATTATGCATTAATTCATTCTGATTCCCGTTCCCGTATCCTCACTTTTCTTTTTCTTTTTTTAATGGTAGATTCTGCAAGCACACGCTCGAAAGGTCCCTGTATCGCCCGACGTCGACTTTGATTATCTCGCAGACGCCACGGAGGGGTTCTCGGGTGCCGATCTCCAAGCGCTATTGTACAATGCACACCTCGAGGTCGTACACGCGAGCGTGGGCGAAGTCTCAGCCTCAGCCGCCTCGAGCAGCAATGGCAATAACAAGGGCCGCGTCGACGATACGCCAATCGAGTACACGTCGTTTGGAGGGCCACCCGCTCAGAGCGTGGTCAAGTCGCGCGCAGAGCAGATGGCTACGCAGCGTCGGGTGAGAGCAAATATAACCCCCCCC
>QLOT01008623.1:0-19480 GCA_003313875.1 Russula aff. compacta | reverse complement strand
ACCTCCAGACTCAACCTTTGCGGGCTTTTTTTTTTCAAGTTGCGCCAAATCGTAGTTTCGTCACGGAGCGGAGGCTCCCAAGCAAGTTCAGATGAGGCAGTCATGGATCGTCCAAAGGTAGGTGCAGGTGATGATTATGAAAGCATATCTCTTGCTTCTTTGCCGATCCTCTACCCAATCCCAGAGCTCTGATGCCCCCCTTTTTTTCTTCTTCTTGTTTCACCCTCACTGAACGGCAGCATGAGATCCGCGACGAACATCTTCGGCGTGTACTGAAGAATACGAGACCGTCCGTTTCCACGGAGGAGATTGCGCGCTTGACTAGAATGTAGGTCCCACGTTGCGTTGGTCCTCAAGTATGCTGACCTTCTAAATCCTTCTCTAGATATGCCGCATTCACCTCGGATCGCAGTGGTGAACTCCCCGTCCCCCCCGATGCGGGCGGTGTGGGCCAACGGGTGTCTCTCATGTAAGATAGGGACTAGAGATTATGCATTGAATGAACCATAGATGCAAATGCAATGCCGAAAAACTACTAGATGCGAATAACGAATCCTATGCAAGATGTTAAGATGTGATACCTGCCTCCATTCTGCGAACACGCGCTCGACCTCCCACACATCTCAATCTCACACCTCACGATGCCGGGGAGCCGATGACTACAGCTTCTGCAACGCCTTCATCGCATTCGCGATAGCGAAGCTTGACTTGGCCACCACCTGCCGGCTCTCCTTGGTCACTTCGGGCAGCGCCTGCATCTCGCTAAGCTTGTTCGCGTGCTCGCTCAGCTCGCGCAGGATGCCGTCGCCCTGCCGCGCCTGGCTTGCCGGCAGATTGTCATGACAAACTGCAACGATACTGGACACAATCGTAATGATTTGTGTCAGGTTCTCATTCAGCGTCGGCGATGGCGTAGGACTGCGCACGCCCGAGAGCACGCTTTGGATCGCGTAGATGATCGACTCGGTCTGCGCTTCTAAGTATGGCTAGGCAACCACGAAACCACGAACCGTGAGTCCCAAAAAAGGGTAGAAATTCAGGAGACGTACCTTGAGTTCTATCCACGCATCTTCTGATCCCTCGGCGACAGTCGAGTCAGGACTTGTAATGCCCGCGGCGTTCGCCGTGCTCTGATCGAATATTGTTGGCGCGCTGTCATCTGAGCTCGACTCCGAGTGTGCGGGCGGCTCACGCTCATCACGCACTGGCTCCCGCTCCCGCTCGCCCCGCCTCGGCAATGCTTCGCTCAGGCCACGTTGGTGTGTGACGGATGGCCGTACCTCCTCGACCGTGCGCAAACCGGGGGTAAAGCCATTGGTAGCGGTGCTGGCAGACGATGGTGCGAACTGCTCCTGTTCGGCCTTGGTCGCGCGTCGAAGAAAGACAACGCGCCCAAGCTCGGTAACCGCCGCAGAGACGTGGCTTGCTGCGGCGTCGAGTAAGCTCACAGGAGAGAGGCCTGAACTTGTTGCGTGTGTTTTAGAAGCCGCAACAAGATTCGAAAGCGTCGCCTCGACACGCTCTTCGAGGGCATGTACTCCCTCGGGGTCCGAATGCCGACGTGAATGGGAGCGTACGTCGTCAAGAATGTTCGTCACAGCATTGACAATGGATTTCATCGGCGTGAGCACACGAGTTGGTGCATTGGAGCGACCGGCAGATATGAGCGAGTCGATAGCGGTCAAAAAGGCAGTGAGGTGCACATCCGCAATAGCACCATCTGCAGAGACTGGTATTTGGTCGTCAAACTTGGGTTTTTGCAGGAAAAGGGCCGATGTAGCTGTGGTCCGAATGTGAGAAGGAAGGGAAGAGAGTTAAGGGAAGAGTTGAGAACATGTACCTTTAACCGAGCGGAGCTCGGTCTTGGCCTGCTCATACTTGCGTTTGTACTCTTTGAGTTGAACATCAAGCTCCCGAATGACGACGAGATCAGAGTCTTTAGACGTCATGAGCTCATCGTTCCGCCGAGAGAGGTCGGACACCTCGGCAATCAAGCCCTCCATGTCCGAACGCAGCTGTTCAACGACTTCGGAGTTGGCCTGTAGAGGCGTTAGATTGCACAAGGGACACAGGGATAACTGAACACACGGCCGAAGTACGTTCTTCTTCGAGTCGCTCGCAACGTTCGCGCAGAATCTGTAACTCCTCTTCGTCCTGTTGTGCGCGCCGTGCTTCCCGCTCCTGGGTGCGCTGAGCTTCTTCACGCGCATTGTCAAGCTCCCTTTGAAGAGCCAGAATTGCTGCGCTTTGTTCCTCGGCCCGCTGTGCAAGGCTGAGCTCAGGGTCGGGAAGACGTCATGGTGAAACATACCCGGCGAAATCTGTCAAGCTCATCTTCCAATTGCTTGAGGCGCTGATCGGACTGCTCGAACTGACGCACACGCACGTCGCCATCCTCGACCTCACGTTCAAGGCCAACAATACGGGTTTGCATCTTTGCGATGCGGAACTCGTAATCGCGGCGCATCTTCTCGCCATCTTCGTTGAGGGAAGCGCTTGCTCTGCCTCCAAGTGCCCTGGCTGAGCGGTCACTTGCAACGCTTGTGCGCCCGAAGGACATCTTATCGTAATAGTCATCACTACGTGCGCCACCGTCAGTGTCGGGATCTTGACCCAAGCGCCTCGCCAAGGCACCGAGGCCACCCTCCACTTCATCGGTCTCACCATCGCCATCTTCAGGCACGCTTTCACTACGACCATAAGGAACCTCGATGTCCTCCTCGGCTATAGTGCTCTTGTTAGGAATGATGATGCCGCTGGTGACGGTCGCGCTTTGCGCATTGGTTGTACCAGTCGAGTCGCTACCACTGGCAACACTCGGACGGCGGCCTAGATCCTGTTGCTGGGAACGAGCCGTGGCAGTGGTATCTTGGGATGGCTTGCGCCTCGAAGATGCATAGGGATCGCGATCGGAGAGAGGTTCATTTGGGCCTGCTTCACCATAGGGGTCATCCCCTCGGCGCCCTATTAAGGGAGGATTGTAGTCATCTTGACTGCGGCGGGGAGGCGGGCCTCCACTTGGAGGGCGTTCTCGGTCTTCGGAAGTGCGACCGAAGCGGTTGGGTACTGGTGGTGGCGGTTCTCTGTCGCGGTCGCGTGGGGCAGTGGGGAAATCAGGAGAAGGGAAATCATCGTAGGTAGAGCCGGGAGAGGTCATATCTGAGGGCTACGAGAGGGGGTAAAAGGAGAGTCGAAGAGAAGGGAAAGAACGAGACGTGCCTCTTCCTTGAACTCTGGATATCGGCGAACAAGTTCATAATATACATCGCTGGATAAATCCCTGAAGCGAGATGTTGGAAGGGTAGCAAGTTTTTGACGAGCTTGGTTTCGCTTTGGATGAAATTCATCGCGGACAGGGAGAAAGGGGACTAAAGCGGACGGTGAGTTAGGGAGTTGTTGGGAGAATAAATATGGACCTTGGTTGTTATCCGAATTAGTCTGCCGTCTTATCAGTTCATCGTATACATCCGTAGATAGTTCCTGGAACTGCTGGCGTGTAAGCCTCGTGAGCTTCTGCCGTGCTGTTGAACGGGAGTTTGCTGGTTCTGAGGGGAGAGTGATGAACGTGAGATGGGAGGTGAATGGAGATAGAAGGGGTACAGAACCTTTGGCAAGATACGAAGCGAGATATTTGCTGAGCTCGTCAAAATGGGTGCGCGCGACCTGATAGGAATCGACGGGTGTAGATGAGATTGAAGACTTGTCTCTGATGGGTTTATAATAGTCTGTGCGATAGCTCGATATTCCGGAGAAAGCGGTATTTGTTGGAGAGGGGGCTCTCATTGTTGAAGAACCTGATCTCTTCATGGTGATGTTGGAGGAGAGTGGGTGGATGTATGCGCAACGACGGTACGGAGCGGGAGCAGCAACGCCATAAAAGACGCCGCACCGCGACCCAAACACATGGATCACGGCCCTTGCCGAGATCTGCCGAACGCAAACACGTTGAAAAGTCGCGCCATTACATCACTCCCTCGTTGCTGCGCCCACGCCATGGCTGACGTTCCCTTTCTCTCTCGTCTTCGCTCACACGAGTATGTCGCCCTCCTCGTTGGCCTTATCTTCATTATCTTCGAAGGTGCCCTTCATATCGTCATCTTATTCCTCCCAAAACTCGTCATCAACTGGTTCTATCTCAAATCCCGTTCTCTCTTCCTTTACTTTGTTGGCGCCAATTCCTCAAAGCCTCAAGCCAGACGCCTTGCCGATCGCATACGCAAAGCGAGTGATTTCGAAGGTCTCTGTGCCATATTTGGCTATCACAACGTTGAAGAGCACGTTGTTCTCACAAAGGATGGCTATCTGCTTGGAATCCACCGCATCCCTGGTCCAAAGTGTGAGCCTCGCCCCGTCCCTGGGACCTCCACAGGCAAACCAGTCGTCTACCTACACCATGGTCTTCTCATGAATTCCGAGGTTTGGGTTTGTGTCACAGACCCTGAACGTTCTGTCCCCTTTGTTCTTGCAGAGCTGGGTTATGATGTATGGCTTGGCAACAATCGCGGCAACAAGTACTCCAAAAAGTCGATCCACCATGATCCCAACTCGTCTAAGTTTTGGGATTTCTCCATCGATGACTTCGCGTGGCATGATATCCCGGACTCGATCGAATATATTCTCCAGATTACCCGCGCACCCAGTCTCAGTTACGTTGGTTTCAGTCAGGGGACTGCCCAAGCGTTTGCCGCTCTGAGCATTCATCCTCAGCTGAACCAAAAGGTCAACGTCTTTATTGCCCTTGCACCCGCAATGCGCCCAAGGGGTCTCTCCGCCCCTCTGGTCGACGGTCTCATGAAGGCTTCGTGAGTCTTCCCACTCTTTCTACTGGGCCTCGCGTTCATCCTCGTGCTTTCAATGGCAGACCCACTCTTCTATTCCTCATCTTTGGTCGTCGTGCCATCCTCTCCTCCGCTCTCTTTTGGCAATCCATCTTATACCCACCTATCTTTGCCCGTCTCATTGACACCTCCCTCGTCTTCCTCTTCTCGTGGCACTCCCATAACATCACGTTCACGCAGAAACTTGCAGCTTATTCCCACCTCTATTCATTTGCTAGCACAAAGTCCGTCGTACATTGGTTTCAAATCATGCGCTCTGGAAGCTTCGTCATGTACGACGACGACCTCTACACACCCGCCCTTCGGCCCAGCAAACACAGCCCCCGCCCGGGGTATCGCCCAGCCAAGTTTCCCACCCGCAACATCGCGACAAGCATCGTCATTCTCTATGGTGATGTTGATTCGCTTGTCGACATCGACGCGATGCGCCACGAGCTCCCCGAGCACCGCCTTGAAATTCGCTGTCTGAAGGGATACGAACATCTTGATGTACTCTGGGGCAAGGACGTCCATGTGGATGTGATTCCGCAGGTTGTGCACGCCCTAAAGCGGCATTGTGAAAAGCCAGAAATGATAAGGAGTAAAGCAGACGTGTTTGGGCCCAAAGACAGTCTACATCCAGATGCGGCGTTCGGTTGCGGGTCCACCGATGGCTGGGAGAACGGTGGCACATCAGGCTATGCAACTTCCACGGACGCATGAGGCACGGACCATCCTAACATCCTAGCCAACATTGTATGTTTATAAGAGCAGTTCATCAACTTGGATCGGATATATTATTAATTGTGTTTATTGAACGAAGGGCTATATGTAGGCCGTGGGTTGCGGAACGGCCGCATGTCCGCCCCTTTGACAGCTGCAACACATATTACCATGTTCAACGTGCATCTCAGGCTTGTGTTCAGAGTCTGCGTGGGCCTAAACATACTTTCCCGCAGCCATACAGTGTCTTCATACCTCTGGTTCCTTTATGGGCTTTGGGCATCAACACCAGGGCCTAAATGATGGTTGTTTGTATTTCTCAGTGTCGACGGCTGTCGACGAGCTTACCAGGATGGTCGCGGTTGGTCGCAGCATCAAGGTGCTGTAGTAAAGCAACCCTTGGCGTCTTCTCGCATTCAGTTCCGTATGGGGACATTCATGACAGAGGCGGCCATCCCCAACCCCGGAGACAGGCCACGCGCGATTTACGAGCGTCGTCTCTCCCGCTGTCTCCCCTTCGTAACAGTGGCGTATAGCACGTCCTAACTGGGAGTACTGCATTCCAAACTTACTTCCCCCCGTGGAGCCTTACGAAATTGAGGATGGCTGCCCCAAACCAGGTCCCTATCCCGTGATAGTGTCGCGATAAAGGTGATTGTACGTGCCAAGCGGCGATGCATGGTGGGCCAGTAGTACCAGTACAGCGACTTTGTGAAACTCAACTAAATTGGATGTGCTCGTAGTGATTGTTCCGTAAGTTAATCAGGATGACAGACCGGAGTTTGTCATTGTCGATAGGACTCATGGCTACGATCCTTTTGTGGAGGGCGACTGCCTCCGCGACCGTCTTCGAGAAAGGAACGTAATGTGTAAATCACAAGTCGAGTGCCTTCTTAAGGAGAAGTACTTGAGCGTGAAGTCCCATTTCTCATGTCATCTCCGAAGCGCCTCAAAGACGTCGCGTGCAGAGTCGAAATGGGATACGAGTTCATAGTCGTTGTATGAAATGTGTGTGAGAAGAGATGCTTTCACCGATTCGTCTTTGATGGCCCAAATCTGATGGGCCTTGACGTGCCTTGCCAAATCGGGTTGGCATAGCGTCCCTTTAACCCACTTTGAAAAACCCTGCCGAGAGGCCATGAGGGAGAGACGAGCTTGCTCCAATTAGCCTTATTGATGTCAAGGACGACATTTGACTCGATGGCCGCTGGTATTCCTCTGTTGTTGTGGCCGGAGATTTGTCCAAGACTGGTCGGCGCAGAAGAGGTAGCCGCAACGGAAGAGACTCCCGGACCAGATAGATTGGAGGGAATCGAGGTGATGACGCAGATGAGAGAGGAGAGAAAGGAGAGATTCACAGAAGGGAAGGCCGGTACTGAGTACTAGGTCGTCCCCAGCAGGCTCAAGCGAGAGCAGGGCCAATAACCTATAAAAACCTAGCTCAGCCTCTGGTTGAATTTGTGACGCACGCGCTAGGTGACGATAGATGACGTCAGTTCCTGCATGGAAACGTTCTAACACGATATTTATGGCAGGTGCAAGGGGTGAATTTCGCTTTTACCCCCGACTATCGCCCACTTCCGTAGAACTTCCGCGCTATGGGGTGGGGGTTACTGGTAAATCTGGTTCTGCTGTCTGTTTAGCACCACCAGCAATTGAATGCGACACATTTCGTGTCTGGACACTGAGCTAGTTTGCTGTAGTGTGACGACCCGACCCGTCTCTTACGTCTGGACCCAGATATCGGAAGCCTGTCGTCTTCTACCCTTCTACTTTGCGAAGGGCACCGGCATTAAGTAGACACGTCCTTCCATTTCGTTCTTTTTAAATGGGGTGCTTCACGCGGGACCAGTTTTTATTTTGGCAACAATTTACTTGCTCGCTTGCACTCCTGCCCGTCGCCACCGCCGAGTGCGCCACATGGCTTCTCTCGGGCCTAGTAGAAGGGGCGAGCGAATATCCTCGCTGCCACCTTCTTCTGCACTTTTTGCTCAAGGTACCTGGGATGCAACTTTCACAAGGCCCGGGATGCCCCGAGCACCCCACAGAAAACCATGCTATTTGTTGCCTCACCCTCTGAGCCGATTGTGAGCACAATTGGACGTTGGCCAAATTCGTCGGGGGTAATCGGGGGATTCCGAGCAAGAACTGTACGCGAAGTGCTCATCGAGGTATAGATGACCCGTTCCAGATAGAACACCCTGGGAAGCATCCGATCCTGGTGAAGCGAAGAAAGACTACGGCACCAAGTGCGGGGAGCTTTCCCATCCCGCCCCCAACCACTACCAGCCTAGAGAACACTGTCTATTCCTCGTCGTGTAACCTTGGATTTCTGGACCATCGGGGCTAGTTTCAGAGCTAGCAACTACTACCATGCTGCGTGGTCCAGAGAAGCACGATCGCGCGCTTAGGGAGGTTTATCCTGGGAAATTGTTCGCGATGACAACTTCGGGTAGATGCTGTCTCATTTTTATCTAGGCTATTGGTTCCATGACAGCATGCAGCATATCAGCGTATCTTGACAAAGGAAATCGTTGTTTTCATCTATTCTTGGAGATCTTTAGCAAGCAAATTACAAAAGTTCAGGAGCACATAGCTTTCATTGTCCTCTAAGCCACTAGTATATATATAGACGGTCGCTTCCCATGACGAATAAATATTCCCGTATGCGACGCTCTGAGTAATATGCGCTCAAGATGTCTCCGCCAAACTTTCAGGTGTTTGTCCATATCATTGGTGTACTTTTAGCGATGTAGAACTCTTTGACCACGGGACCCATTACTCAACGCACCAGGCTGTCGAAGTCACAATGACTGGTCTCATCACAGAGAGAAGCAATTAAGAGGCGCAACGGTCAAAGATCTTCGAATTGAGTGGCGTGGTTCGCTGCCAAAGTATGCGCCACTTAGGCTCGGTACCGGGATGAACTTCCCAGAACCACGCCTGTACCCTATTTTTTTGCGCGCATACACCGCGCGGGACCAATCGCAGTCATCCGTCTAAACAGCGGACACAATCCTGTCGCTTCCATCCGTTGGCCATTGCTGAACATTTAAACAGTGCAGTGGCACAAATAAGAATGCACCCTGGTTCCTTTGATCAGACTTCTTCGTACAGAGCCGTCCGAGGCTCCGAGCCCGCCGCTTTGTTCGTGACTACGCCCATTCTCTTCCAAAAATGGGACTGCTCCCTTCGTCTGTGCTTAGATCACCGGAAACCCCGTCGAGGAAGGGGCCATTGAGGAGGGTATCAAAGCCAGGGCGTCATTCCAAAGTGCGAGCTATCGCAGCAACCAATACCCCAGGCGGGGGCGCGTTGCACCTGGCCGATGCCAGGCAATTCCCAGTGGACGTGCCTACAGTAGCCGGGAAGTATTGCAGTGTGGGTAGTCAAGAGTGATAAATAAAGTCTCAAGTTGGAAGATGTAATGACATTGCCTATGGCATAGGATTTTGGGGGGGCAAGGACTATTGAAATTGTGTCCAGGCGACAGCGGGCTACACATGTGATAGGTGACCCGTTTGCGCCATTGGGTAATATCCGACCAATAGTTAGGAGGATACACCAAGCCAAGGTAAGAATGAGAGCGAACTATTGAGATACTACCTTGTCAGATTGGTCTGTGTTTAATCGGGGTAGAGTGCGATGTTGAGAGAGATGGGAAGAATGGCGAACGTGGATAGATTCTCACGCTTAGTGGCACGTACTCCTTGCCTCGATCAACCTGACCCGGAAGATTGCTGCGGTTCCCCACCACCCAACAGCCTACTCCGTTTCACTATATTCGCCCAAATCTCTATCCTACACTATGTGGAACAACCCGCCTGGAAATTGGCCGAGAGCTTCTCAGCTCGAGTTTCTCATCACTCGGGCCACCACTGCGGCTCAGCCGGAGAATAATTATGCCCTTCACGTAGAAATAGCAGAGTATATCAACAAAAAGAAAGCTAACAGGTATATATCCTTCTCTTGACTTGTTGACTTGTTGGAGCTTATTAGGAGCCACCCAGCCCGCGAGAGGCCGCAATGCTTATCGTTCAAGCAGTAAATCACCGCAATCCGCATGTCTCACTCCTCGCCCTCGGATTACTCGATACCCTTGTCCAAATGTGCGGATATCCATTTCACCTTCAGATTTCCACGAAAGAGTTCCTCAACGAGCTCGTCCGACGATTCCCGGAACGCCCACCACCGTTCCCCAGTCCCGTCATGTCTCGCATCCTCGAGCTTATTCACGGCTGGAAGGAGGGTATCTGCGTAGACTCACGTTGGCGTGATGACTTGGGAAATATCCGCGATATGCATCGTCTGCTGTCGTTCAAGGGTTATCGTTTTCGTGACTTCTCACGCACAGCGTCCGGCCCAACTACGTCCGTAAGTTCGCCTCCTAGGGTCGACATGTCCTACGTTTACCGTTTCCTCAGAACCTCAAGTCAGCGGAGGAACTAGAGAACGAGGATCGGGATGCACAGTCTGCCAAGCTCCAGGAACTCATTCGGAGAGGGACCCCACGAGACCTCGCCGCTGCGCAAGAAATCATGAAGTCGTTGGCAGGAGCAAATCCAGAGGCCAAGCCAGACTATCGTTCTCAGGCGCTGACCGAATTGAATAAGTTAGAACAGAAGGCCATCCTGCTTCACGAGATGCTCGACAACGTGGATACCGAGCGCGGGGAAAAGTTTGCCAAGGGAGATGTCTATGATGTATGATCGTCGGTCTAACGTCCGATGTGGTGACTGACCATGTCCCCTAGCAAGTTGCTACGATCTTACTCAACTCAAGACCGAAAATCCAGAAGTGGGTCTCGGACGCAGAATCGGATGATCCAGAGTCACTCGGTATTACTGTATTTCTGCTCCTTGAACATCGCTGATACTTCGCACTCAGATACATATCTCCAAACGAACGACCAGATCAACAGTGTTCTTGCGCGGTACGAAGCATTCAAGCGAGGCGAGACGCCCCCTGCTTCGATCCCCGCAGAACTTCTTCCAAGTAGAAATGAATCACTCTCACTCATCGATTTTGATGATGCCTCGTCGCACCCAGGTTCAAGCAGCGGTGTCGGGTCGAATAGTAAGCCAGCAGACGACCTCGCAGGCCTCTTCGAGTCTTCAATGTCTTTAACTTCAGTCCCTGCAACGTCACCGCCGGTGTCGGCACCCTCCAGTGGCCTTGGAATCTCACCTCTACTTCCAAATGTTGTCAACCAACAAACTTCTGGAATCCCTTCTCAATTCTCGTCCCCATCCCCTGGAATGCCTACACTATCACGTCCTCAGTCCCAATTTGGGCAGATCAAACTACCGAGTACTCCGCCGCTACAAAATCAGCTGCAAGGGTCAGTGCGAGTGGGATCGCCTAGCTTAAGCTCCGCGAGGGCTCCCCCATCCAGCAACCTAGCCGCCACAAGTACCCCACAACAGTCTCTACTTCCCCAGGCCACATCCCTACCACCCATTTCGCATGTTTCTACGCCGCAGGGAAAAGATCCGTTCGCAGATCTTGCCGGGTTATTTTAAATGACCGAAGGACTCGTTGACGTGGCATTCATTGCACCTTAGGGCTGTTTTGATTGTGGGTGTGGTTCTACAGGCATTCACTGCTTTCATCATCTCGACAATTCAGTGGGTACCTACACTTTAAAGCTTGAAATATCAAGTGGCTTTATTAGTTTTGTTCTTCTGAGCCTGTCGTGATCATCGTTGAAATTACCTGTCAACAGGGTAGTAAACCATGTGGCACCTGAGCCCATCATCGATTGCATGCATCATCGACAAAGTCTGTGTAAGGAGCCTTGCATACTCCCTCTGCGTCGGGGTGCTTCTACTCGCTTGAGGTCAAGGTCCTAAATCGATAGTTTAGACATTGGCAAGTTTTGAGGGACGAAGACGGACCCTTGTAACTTCGATTCTCCTTCCAAATCTAGACGAGAATCATTGTACGATCCTGGCACGGGCACGGGCACTGGCACTGGGTATTCGAGTCCAGGCGGTACAGCACTCCCATGGCATCATGCGTGCCCTCCGCTGCAAATCTATGGATGCTTGTAGGACTACCATTTCTGGTCCGCGGCTGAAAGGATCGCGAAGGGTTCGGTTCGCAGGCTATTCTTGGCGCTTCGACGGGATAGGCACCGCGTGGACGTCTCCCTGCATATGTATTCGCTTTGTCCTTCGATCATTGACTCGGCGGATGGTCGCGCGCCACCGTGCCACCGTGACGCACGCCGCACTGAACACGGTACCGTGCCACTGCCACTGCCACTGACACACCTCCCGGCCAGCGGGGCTTGTCTTTCTTTGTATCAACAATCGTCTTCTTTTGAACCCAGCATTGATGCCTGTCGTGTGTGTCCTGGCTAAGCCTCCCTCCCTTGCCGACACTGCATCGCCGAGTTTCTCGCTTTTGGTTCGAACCCAGTGCGATAACAAAAGCATAAGTTGCCGAGGTGTGGCAGCTATGGCGGGCCACATAAATTTGGTCCTGTGAGGGTGCTTTGGCTCGGACGCTTTTCCCTTTCCCTCTTTGATCTCTTTGACCTGCGTCCGGTTACTCGTTCTGTCAGCCTGTGGACCTTTGCCCTTTCATCATACCTCATCTTTTCATAAGTAACCCTGCTTCACATGTTCCCAGAGAAGGAGCGTAAGGGGCGTAAGGCCACGGTGAGCGTGGCAGCTTGCACTGGCAGGGGACCTTGTCGCTCACAGATGGGTTGCATGTGCAGCCTTTGAGATTAGCCAACTCACTTCCAACATGCGACATTTGTGGCAAGCAACTGGCACGCTGGTCTGACATGCCGCGACACAAACGACTTCATGACCCAAAGCCTGATCGATGGTGAGGAAAGAAACTCGTATCATTCCACGATGACTCGCAGCCTCTGAAGACTCGTCTAGGATGCATTGGTGTCCAGAACCAGGTTGCGATTATAGGAGCATGCAACGTTCAAATCTCAGGAATCACATTCGAAAGCAGTGGGTGGCCATTTCCGAATACCAATGTCCCCTTGGCATGCACTCACCACTTACTTTTGCATGTGCATGCAGCACTGGACAGCGGCTTCACTGCCCAGACGACTCGACGTGTAATTACTCGACTTTTGACAAAAGTGCGCTGTTGCGTCATCGGCAGAGAAAGCACGGTTATCAGGCGAAATCGACCGCGTCGAAAGATAGGCATATGAAAATGGCCGAGAACCGGGCGAGCTCCTCGGGCAGACCGGACAATTCAAGTTTTGACAATTCCTCGACCTTGCCCTCGGAGCCTGTGGCAGATTCGTGTTGTCCATGTTTCTCGCAATCAGCGTCAAAGCGCCGCACACGTAGTGCAATTGACGAAACGGATATATGGCAAGATGATGATCATACGCCTCCTCAGGCAGCTGCCACAACAGAACAACCGTTCGAGTCGATCGAGCGGTCGCTTGAGGAACACGTCACATCTCGGTTTCCGGTTTCGTTTGCACGTACTCGCCTTCCTCGCGCCACGGTAAATGGAGCTCTGCCAGCTTCCAAGCATCGTCGACATTGTATATGCAACCTGCGTTTGAATAATCCGGTCCCGGCAACCTATCCCGACAGAACTAGGACAGACACAGTATCACAATCCCACAAAGGTGCCAAGGCCAAAGAGGTCGTTATCTATAGGCGCGTAGGCTGCCTCGTCAAGGAGTCTGTTTTCCTCGCCGCCTGCTAGTCCAAGTCGGGGTCAAAGTTCGTCATCACCTAGATAGGGCTGCAGCGTACGGACTGATGATACCCGCGTTTTGAGACCGAAACGCCGGCAAAGGACGCCATGAATACTAGTGTACTATGTACTAATTAGTTTATCGGGAGTGGGGGTTGCTGTATACCTGAGCTGCATGTATGTTAATGTATGGGTCACGTCACATGGTGTGACCGAACGCGATGCCCAAGTCATGACAGCGCAGCATTGGCCCGACTCGAATCGAGTTGCGGTCGCTCGCAGGTACTGTACTTGGCACAGTTGAGCGCTTCATTCCGAAACCGAAGGATTCGGACGCTTGCCATCTTCCCCTCTTCTCATCACCTTCGACAGCACCCTGACAGGCAGAGCGCATCACTTGTAGCCGTGGCCCATGGCTCCTTTCAACCTGTCATCCCCCAAATCCCGGGGCTTTCATTCTCGTCCTATCCTCGGTCCTGAGTTGTACGCTCGACTACCCGACGTGAAGGTCCTCATAGTAGGAGCCGGTGGTATCGGTTGCGAACTTCGTATGTGCATCTTATTTCCACAGAACACTCTTCCTTACGATAGGCGACCATATTTTCCAGTCAAGAATGTCGTTCTTGCCGGATTCGGGCACATTACCCTGCTCGATCTTGACACCATCGACCTTTCCAATCTGAACCGTCAATTCTTGTTCCGAAAGAAGGACGTCAAGCAAAGTAAAGCTCTGGTATGCCGCTCTTTGCCACTCTGGTTTGTAATCTGGTGCAAATGCGTTCCCCCCAGGTGGCGGCGCGCACAGCATCCGCGTTTAATCCTAATGTTCATATCAACCCCATTCACGGAAACATCAAGGACAGTCAGTTTGACTTGGTATGGTTTCAAGGCTTCGACATTGTTTTGAATGCACTAGACAATTTAGGTATGTTGCGTGGTTTGTAGTGCTCGATGAGGAAACTCATACACTGGCTCGTCAGATGCTCGACGACACGTGAATAAAATGTGCATGGCTGGTAGTATCCCTCTGGTAGAGTCCGGGACATCCGGTTACCTTGGTCAGGTCCAGCCTTTGTTGAAGGTATGCATCGTATTACAAAACTTGGAACATCTATGACCCAATTCCGCAATGACAGGATCGTACCGAATGCTTTGATTGCAGCCCTAAACCGACGCCCAAGACCTTTCCCGTATGCACCATTCGATCTACGCCGTCGCAACCAATACACTGCATCGTTTGGGCGAAAAGCTACTTGTTGCCGTAAGCTTCCTAACCTCCGCTCTACTCCCGACCCACTTATTTTGGCGGGCTCAACCGAACTGATGGGATATAGTCAACTTTTCGGCGAAGACGAGGAGTCGACAGATGAACTGGATGAGGCCGAAAAGCAGGGCGAAAACGGTGAGCTGTTCCGCGACCTTGCGTCCCCGTTCGATGCGCTTTTGCCCTGGACATTGACCCATCACTTGCGTTTCCCCCAGCCGAGGAAATTGCGAATTTGCGAAGAGAAGCGCAGGCATTCAATTCCGTCCGAGCTGCGTTGCGTTCCAAGGATACCAGTTCCAGCGCTGCGAAAATGGTGTTTCAAAAGGTGCAGTTTCTCTCTACACGTCGGGGGATCGACGATCTTATCTTTTGTACTCTCAGGTGTTCCATGACGATATCCTCAACCTCCTCTCTATGGAGGATATGTGGCGCTTCCGGGACAAACCAGTGCCGCTAGACTTCGATGCCATTAAAAGCGATAGCGATCAGCTTATGTCACGCGGGTAGGTGGTCAGCGCCGTTTGACTTCTCCGCTGATGGGTACTCTAGCCCTACGAATGGGGATAGTAGCGTCACTGGCTGCTTGAATGGAAGTGCTACCAACCATCATAGTGGCAGCGCCGCAACCTCAATTCTGAAAGAATCCACGGCCAAGTCCGGTCACGGCTTGAAAGACCAACGCTCATTGTCACTTCGAGAGAATTTATCTCTATTCGTCTCAAGGCTGGTGTTCTTCCCCTCTTATTAATGGTGCGCTTATGTAAGCAATTCCAGTTCGGAGCGTCTCGCGGTGCGCCTCATCGCAGGCAAAGAGGAGATTATATCGTTTGACAAGGACGATGACGACACGCTGGATTTCGTCACTGCCGCGGCGAACCTACGGTCCGCAGCTTACGGAATTCTGCGTAAAAGTCGTTGGGAAGTCAAAGGTGCGACCTGCAGCTTCTCAGTCTCGGCAAGTTCATAAACACATTCGTGTCTAGAAATGGCAGGAAACATAATACCCGCCATTGCAACAACCAATGCAATTATTTCGGGTTTGATTGTGCTGCAGGCTCTGCGCCTGTTACATGGAGCTTTTGATTCTTTGCGCAACGTACACACGCAATTCAAGCCTTCCGCCCCTCTGAGTGCCATTAAGCTCTCATTGCCGAATCCTCATTGCGGTATTTGCCGTGACGCCTATGCCCTACTCCAGTGTGACCCATCATGTGTGACCCTCGCTGAAGTGCTCGAGGGCATATTGGACGGGTCGGAGCGGGAAGTAAGCACATATGAAGATAAGCGCATGCTCAGCGACCCGGACTTCGATGACAACCTTGATCGCACGCTCGAGAGCCTAAATGTGACAAGGGGGAAATTTCTCAGCATAACCGATGAAGATGGCGAAGTTGAAACAATCACTCTCGTCATCTGCTCTCTCCCGTGAGTTTCTTTTCTCTCGCTTCGCCCAAGTCTAACTACTATCGGCCATGTATCAGACCCGATCACCCGGTTGACGGTCCTGCCATGATACTTCCAACCCCCCTGCCAAAACCAGCGAAAAGGGCGAAGCCAGTCATATCTCAACCTTTACCGCCTCCATCAACCCCGTTACGTGTACAGAAGCGGCCAGCCCCAGACAGCGTGGACGGCGCGCAACCGACAAAACGTGCCCGAATTGCTAACACTGCTTCCAGTCATTCTCCGAGTACATCCCGGCGTCTTGAAGAGGACGGTTTAGTTGTGTTGGACCGAAATGGACCGGTGGAGGACGATGTTATCGTCGTGAGCGACTGAGTCCCTTAATTCGATCTTTGAGCGGTTCTTCTCTGCCTCCTTTACTTACTTTATTCACATTTATATTCTATTTGATATATCTCTGGGTGTCTTATGTAGAACTATTCTTTAGAATGGCTCATAATAATAATCGGGGTTGGTGCCATTAGATCACGTGCTCGGATAAGAACGCGCATCAGACGCGGACAGATCGCGTTTTGAGCTTGAGGTTGGGTTTTTCTCAGTATTCTCAGCATGCCTCCGAAGGCCGCTTCGTCGGGAAGAACCAAGCACAAGAGCACACTGAAACTGGACTCGCTTCCTCCTTTGAAAAAATTTAAGGCTGCTAAAGGTGTCACGATTCTTTCCGTGAGATACCACATGTATCGACTTAGGGATTTGACTCTAACTCAGGTTGACCCTATAAGCTTTCTTCCTGCCCTCCTCTCAGTCCTACAAGTCAACCTTCCTTCCCCCTCAAACCGCCAAACACTATCAGTGTAGCCGCGAAGGATGCCAAGGGAAAGGGCAAGGCTACCTGTGACGTAAGCGAGGAATCCAAAGGCACGTTACAGTTACTTGTGCCCTGCGCTTGAAGCTGATTGGATTCTTAACAAGACGATCTCCTCTGGGTGGATAAGTATGGACCGCGGTCTTTGCAAGACCTGGCCGTGCACAAGCGCAAAGTCGACGACGTTCGTAGGTGGCTGGTTGAGGCCTTTAGTGAGAAGGGCCCATCGAAGAAGCACCGCGTAGGTCGTCTTTTTGCCTTTCTAGTGTTCAGAAAACTTGGTTAAATGGCGATAAACGCAGCGCCTACTCATTCTCACCGGTCCTGCCGGTTCCGCAAAGACGGCAACCTTACGCATGCTCGCGCGAGAAATGGACTTTGAAATCGTCGAATACAAAGATTTCACAAACACAACCCGATTTTCTACATTTTCGGACGAGCCTTCAACGTGTACGTCGGGCGGCGTTTCTATCGGGGAATTTTTTTCTTCTTTCAGATGCTGAATTGGCGTAGCCGGTAATCCAGATGGCTTTGCGACCTTCTTGGCGCGCGCGGGTGCGTACACGTCGGTGTTCACGTCGACGCGTCGGAAGCTCGTGCTCGTTGAAGACCTCCCTAACATCTTGCATCCCGCCGTCCGCTCGCGCTTTCACGATGCGCTCCGAGCTCACGTAGAATGCGCGCGGGACGTTGCACCTCTTGTGGTCGTCGTCAGCGATGCCGGTGTACGTGCCGAGGAAGCTTCCAACAGCGGTCGAAGTCGTGATCTTGTTATTGACGCCCGGACCATTGTCCCACCAGGACTATCCCTCTTCTCGGAAATCAGGTCCGTTCATCTTTGCGACTTTGTGTGATTTCTTACGAGGCCGACAGGTGTGCATAGATTTAATCCGATTGCACCTACGCTACTCACGTCCGCGGTGAAGCGCGTGGCAGCGTTAGCCAACGTGCGCCCCTCACCGAGCACATTACATTCGATCATGGAAGGGGCTGGAGGAGATGTGCGCAGCGCGATCATGACACTGGAATTTACGTGTTCACGTCCCTCCTCTCGGAAACAATCAAATAAAAACACGTGAGTAGATCACAACCAGAATGTCATGCCTGGCTCTTGATGTAGCACTCCAGCATTGGCTCTATAGTATCCATGACCCAGAAGGAAAATGCGTTGCTACTCTTTCACCTGATGGGCAAGATAATGTACAACAAAAGTTTGTTTGCATCTATTTTTCCACGCGCCATGAACCTTGATGCAAAATTCACACAGGGAAGGGTGATCGTCCTGCCTCGTCTGCTTCTGCAAGAGACGTCGCACGAGATCGTGAACTGGATCGGTCGCTGGAGGATCCACCACCGCTACCACACTGGTTGGCCACTGAGAGACGACGAACTAGTCGGGTAGACGTCAATGTAGGTGATCCTCCTTATGATGGTGACTTTCATCATTCCTCTGACCCTCTTGCAGATGCTGTATGCGTCCACCCCGATTGATGCGTCGTTGTTTGGTCTTTACATTCACCAAAATTATACACAATACTGCTCTAGCCTCGAACAATGCAGCTCGCTGATCGAAAACCTCAGTTGGACAGATATCAATCAATCAGAGAATGTATGCACCCGCTCTTCTCGAACGCGCTCCATAGCTGACAGTGCAAACAGTGGTACGATGCAAACCCTCATACATTCCATATACAGGCGCTTGGGACACTTCACGCCCTACCTAGCCCTGTTCCGCGCACAGGACAAAGTATCTACAAGCCGGCATTTTTCGGTGCACTGCGGCGGGAGCAATCTGCGCGAGATGCATTGGATCGTACCTCGTCTTGGCTTTCCGGTGTACGCAGCATGTGTTAACTTTAAAAGAAGGTCGAATACTCACGTCGTATAGACTGGACTTTGGCCGCGAGTTGCGATCGCGACGGAGCTGGGAGGTATGCTGCGCGCGATGGGCCGCCATGCACCGCATGGGCACTGTGCTTTCTCAGAACTTGCGTTTGGGCAGGATTCTATGGATGCAGAGGTTATCGGCGAAGGTGATGGCGAGGGAGGGAGAGTTGGTTGTGAAGAAGTCGCGAACAGCGAGTCACGTACGAGTTATGAACAGGCTGCAGGCTGTGGTTACTTGGAGGACGATGACATTGAGGACTGGTGAGGGGGGAACCGGACCGGAGATCCATTGATCGAGATTTATGATTACAGTATACGCCTGGTTGGTAAGACACACAATCGAGTCTTCACACCGACGAAATATCTTAACGAACTGATACACACAAACATGCCCCTCTCATCACCGCTCGATCTTCCCCGTTGGCTCAAGGAGAATTCAGATCGCCTGCGACCACCGGTAAACAACTTCTGTCTCTACTCGGGTGCAGACTTTGTGGTCATGGCTGTTGGCGGGCCAAATGCTCGCGCGGACTACCACGTCAACGAAACGGAGGTGCTTAAACGGACAACTCGCCCAGGGGTATTATCTTAGATCTCATCTGTTGATCAGGAGTGGTTCTATCAATACAAGGGTGCCATGCTCCTCCGTGTTGTGGACGATGGCATCTTTCGTGATATTGAGATCAAGGAGGGGGAGATGTTTTTGCTTCCAGGTGGGTGCATGCTCACAACCCTCATTTACGCTTGGTAAATATCACACGCTTATGCGACATGACAGGTAACACCCCTCACAACCCCGTGCGCTTTGCAGACACTGTGGGAATCGTA
>QLOT01008619.1:0-35701 GCA_003313875.1 Russula aff. compacta | reverse complement strand
TCCGGGGGAAAACCCGAAAGTACCGGGTCCACTATTCAGCTGGCTTTGTACAACTGAACTCTCACGTCCACTAGATCGCCCCACGGATGGATCTTTCAGGCGTACGTCATGCTGTCCTATGCTAAATCTGTCGCTACCCATGTCGAATGGGACACCAGCCACGGAGGAACTTAGCCCCGCATTATCCCATGGAAATAAGGAGCTCTTGTGAGAACCCGACCCAACCTCAAGGTTCCTCCCTAGATCGAAGGCGCTTCCTGTGGGAAAAGACCCGATCGAAGCATGGCGGGCTTGCCCAGGTTCCTTGACAAGAAATGTGAGGTGTGCAATCATTGACTCAAATCTCATACCTCTGACGATCTCTGGCGCGTGTTATCGAATTCTCGTCGACCTTCGTACCCCGAAGGCAGTCTTTGTCAGCGCGAAAAGGTAAAACAAAAACACACCGCACTCTGATCATTGATAATCCCCATATTCGCGTCATAGGTCTCGTAGATGTTCTCTCCATCCAACAATTCTTTTGTTCGAGCAGGCGACTCCAACGGTCGGGGACGATCAGCCGATAATTTACCTCACGCTTCATCAGCGGCAGTCACATGTCCAAGGGGGTCAATATTCACCAGTGGTTTTGATGTGCAATGCACCGGACTGTGCTTCCACCAATAATTTGAAGTTATCCGTCCAGAAGTCCACGAGGATCGGGGCTTTCACTACGCACGTCAGTGCAAGTACACAGCACTCAATGCACTCGGACTTACAGATGGACGGCACGCCATAGAGCATTTGAGAGATAAGGTGAGCGCCTTCTTTCTCAAGCCTTTTCTCCTCAAGCTCTCGGCGGCGGGCTTCCTGATCCTCAACATATTGCGAGCGCGATGCCTTACACGTACAGTAAATCGCAGAACCCAGTGAGCATGTTAGAACAATGGAAGTACTTTCAGCTCCTCGTCCGTGAGTTCGATCCTTGTATCAAACCGAACCCGAACTCGCTTAGTTTTTCTTGGCGCCACCGGGGCCTCGCCACCGGAAGCAGACCCTTCTGTGGCCATGCCAGCTGCGGTATTTCTAGGTGCACCTGCCTCCGTGCCAGTGGCCCACGGGGGAGTGGGCGTACGTATCATGTGAGGCTGAAGACCCGGGGACTGTGGCATAATATCTTGGCCGCGGTGAGCAGTCCCGCAGCAGTCCAGATTGACGTACGCACCAGTAGCCATTACATCGAAATTCTGTGTGGCTGTGAGCTATCATTGCTGATATGCCTCGTAACTGGCCTACCCTTTTTTTAGTGGGTGATTGCCGAGAGGTAAGTACTTTATCCGAAACAGGAGAAGTCGGAGGGGGTTGCGTCGGCCCATCGAAAGCGAAGTCGCCGTCCAATTTGGAATCTATGTTCATGTCTGCCTGGTCGAAATGGATGGGAAATTGCTGTTCTGTCCCTGCGGAGGGCCTGCTATGACAACATAAACGTTCCTTCGGGGCTATGAAGAAAGGACCAACTTTGGCTCCATAGGAGCGCTAGCCCAACCTTCCCCGAGCTCCTTCGCGAGCTCGTCGCCGATATCACCAAAACCGAAGTCTTCGCTATCTCCGAAGTCGAATCCAGCACCCATACGGGGCGAAAAGCGCTGCTGCTCTCCGTCGTCTGCACCACTTAGAAATGACATGTTGAAAGAACTGGACATCATCTGCTCCAGGTTCTCGTCAAGGGTATGCCGGGTTGCCCTTCCAACCTCGGTGTGAGGCGGCAGCCTTTTATCCTGTGACTTTGATTTTCTGCTCGATTTTCCGTAGTCGTCATCAGAGCCGTCGTCATCTGCTGTGTATGTCAGCACCATTCACATAGTCCACGAATAAGAACGGATTTTACCATGTGCATCCAAAATGTCCTGCCAGTCCTGATAAAATACAGTGTTGGGACACATCGCGTGACCAGAATGCACGGAGACACAATGCCCTAATACTTACGCCTAGAAAGTCATCCAAATTGAGACCAAGGGACATCGCAGGATCTAATTGCACGGTGACAGCATCCGGCCTAGCGCACCATGTATGCACGTGTAGACTTTCAAAGGTATCACACATACCTGACAATCGGTTGGCCCAGCTGCAAGTGGGACGAAGACGCAGACAGAGCATGCAGATCCCGAACAGCCTTTTTAAGCGAGGCGAAGCAAGTATTGACGTCACCGAGAAATATATCATGCTTGACTGAAAAAAAAATCTACTTCAGCCCATTCGTGGGTTGAGAGTGTGTATCCTTGCCTTTATACACGCTGAACGGCATGATGAATTGTTTTATCACATAACATAGGATTATAAAGACCCACCGAGCAACCCCTACCATCAAATTACTGGAAAGGCGCAGTGCAAGAGGTTCAGCAGGCTCAGAAATGAGACCGCAGAGTTGAGTAATGTCGGCGCTCATGACATCACGCTTTGGCAGTTTTTTGAACGAAGATCTGGCTCCAAGGGTAGCAGCGAGCCTCCGGATTGCCTTAAGCACCACGAGCAAGGTCAACAAAAACGAAGATTTATTACCAAAGGAGACCAAAACCACTGTCGCGCCGAGAGAGGAGCTCCGAGGTGAAGAACATAGTGAGAAATGGGGTCGGCTGTCATGCGCATAGAGCTAGAGTTGTATTTATAGGCCCAGTTCGTTTCGATTTTACAGTAAAAGGTGCTGCGGTCAAGGTGGCACGCAAGGCAGATAATTTAACCATTTGAAGGTCCTTTGTGAATCCTCGACCTCGAGAGGTTGTTGGACTGATCGTCTCAGATGGCGATGATCATGCTTCCAGTTTCATTTATCGGTTCCAATTGTGGCGTGGCGAGCGTAACGATCACGTGACAGTACGCGTCGACTTGCGATATTGCCACCCAAACCCAAACGTGAACTGACCAGCAACTATGACCCCTCAGGCTTCTGGAATCATACGATGGACTTCCTCAATCAGAGATTCCATGGTCAATGACCCAGGGAGACAGTTCTTTGAAGATCAAGTCCAGTCCCAGGGATTCCTTTTTCTCGACGAGTACCTTGATAATATATGGGCGGCGGCGAAGCAAGAGTGAGTTACCATGCCCTCTTGCTTCACTTTTCTGACTCGAAGAAAGCTCTTTTGTTGATCTTGTGAAGACACCAGGAAGACGACGTGCTTCCCCTCAGAAGCTTCGACAAGCGTTTGCCGCTCCTCCCTCGGATGAGAAAGATGTTTTTCTATGTGATGACCTCAAATTGTCTCCGCCTCCCCTTACGACTACGACCGAATCCTATGACAATCTTATTAAAATGCCCTCTCAAACTCCCAAATCCCAATCACCAATCATTGACAAGACAGAAGTCGCACCACAACCTTTGCCATCAGTCCCGCCGGCGTCGTCCACGTTTGTGGACATGAGTGTTCCTCTGAAAGAGGAAGAAACTTCTACATCTGGCATTTCTCGAAATCCCAGTCTATCGCAATTTCCGAGTCTCGCCGCACCGTCTCCCTTGCGGAAGTCTATGCGAATCCCTCGCGAGTCTTCTCTTGAGCCTAGTCTAACTGCCACGCCTGGCACTGGCCTGACAGGCAATCACACCTCATGGCTTGCAAAGGTTCGTGAGGCGAAAGCAATGGAAGTAACGAACAAACGCGCAAGCGTCGCTCCTGTGGCTCCTTTGATCAGTCTGAAGCGCAAAAGTGGCGAGATGCCTGATAGCCTCCATGAAGACGACGACAACGAGGAGCGAAAAGCAAAGGTACTGAAGACGGGCGCAGATATTACTGAGGCGACATATGACCCTGAACTACCGCCTCCAGTCGCACCTGCACCCCAATTACCGGCAACTGATGTGCGCACAGCAAAATCTGCAAATGATGTCCCTCCATCTCAGGGAGATTCAAAAACTGATATGATGGCGCCTATGAAGAAGGCCATTGAAGCCCTCCGCGCGCGTACAGGCAAGTCCCTTGCTGGCGGTCTCACGGAGTTGAGTGGACGGGAGCCTTCGCCTGCCCCAGTTGACTTGGATGGGACAGTGTCCAATGATCCAGCACCCGAGCAACATACGCTCCATCACACTTCGTCTTCTCCAGTCCTGATTAACGAAGCAGCGACTGTTGAGGCAATCATCCGCACGTCCACCCCACCAATTGACACATCTCAGCAGATGGTCGAGCCCAAACTCGCACCTTCCCTCCGCGAGGATAGCAGGCGCCTCAGTATTTCTGACCTCGCTCCTAAGCACGACAGGAGTCATGCAACTATTCTTACGTCGTCTAACGAAACGAGCATTTCTACGACTCCCCCAGACTCTCCACCTGCGACGAAGAAGACTGCTTTCTTTGTTCCTGGTGGTCCTGTATTCAACAAACCCCCTCCTGTCTTCGTCCCTCCGCCTGCTACGAAACCCGAGGGTTCCTCTACCGACTGCGTCACCAATGCCCTGAAAGGGCATACTTCTGAGTTTCCAGGCTACTCACTTGGTGCGCAGTTTGGTTTGGGCTTGCAATCGACGAAGTTGCCCAAGTCGCCTCCACGCGGTCCTCTCTCAGCACATTCAACACAGTCTAGCTTGTTCTCTGACAACGTGTTTGAATCCCAAAACAATGTGCCTGCATGGGTGCCGCATAGCCAGGATACCCAGATAACTTCACAGGAATCATACCGTGTCGTCGAGGAGAAGGAGCATCCCGCAGATATCGATGACGATGATAGCTGGCGCATAGATGACAAATTCGCGGCAACCAACCAGATGTGGACGCCATTTGCGGGTATCGCCGCAGTTGAAGATAGCATGACGTGGAGCACGGTTCCATCTGAAAGTCAGATCAGGGCTAGGAGCCCTCAACAGGACTCAGCTGAGGATGTAGTTGATACGGCAGTGCGAAGCCACCAGTCACAAATTATTGCTGGTGAGCTGGAGGAAGACATGGATGTCGATAGTGACAGAGAGGATATGTTGGATGAGGGGAAACCGACCGTAAGCCTAGTAACGGTAAGCAAGGAGTACTTTGCTTCGTGGTGTCTAGTGACCGAACACCAACCTACAGGCCAATCATGATGCCACCAAAAGTCAGCTTTCTGTTGCATCCTCCAGCGGTCAATCATCACAACCCGTTGGATTTTTTGGCCATGCAACAAAGCTGGTTAGTAATATGCTCGGCGTCAGCAAGAAGAACAAAGTGGAACCTCCAAAGAGCATTCAGTTAGCGGCGGCAGCTGCAAAGAAGGTGGGTCATATTTCTCATATGCCTCGTTGGTCTCTTCATTGAACCTCACGGATACTTAGCAACAGGAGGAACAAGATCGCAAAGCAACCCGTCTTAAAGAGATGGAGGCGAGACGACAGGCAGTGCTTCAAAAGAAGGCGGGAGAAGAGAAGGTTAGGGCAGATGAAGAAGAAAGGAAGGCAAAAGGGGACGCTGAACGCCGGAAGAAGGAGCGTGAAGAAAACACAGGTAAACGTACACTGGTCAGGACAGACTCGAAGGTTAGTTTTGAGGCGTCTACACAGGGCAGCACTAATCTATGGTTTGTGATAGCTTGCCGAAGAGGACAATACAAGGAAAAGAAAGATAACTGTCGAGGCTCCAAGAGTCAAGCCACCGTCAAAGGAGAAAAAGGACGCACCTGTAACTCGTATCACAAAGCCCGCCCAGATTACAAATTCGAAGACAACGACCATGACGAAGCAGCCGTCTACCACATCGCTCGGCCAAGCTACGAACTTCAAGGTTCCGCCGGTGGAGAAACCTATCATTAAACCTGCTCCTGTTCCTGCCTCGACTAAAGGCAAAGGCAAATTGCCAGCTGACCCTGAGGACACACAGTCAAAGAAAGGGGCACAATCGCAAATGGCCGCACATCCACAACGGCTCAATGCGGAACCCCCAATTGCGAGCGAGATGATCGAGCTACCGGAACCCAATAGTGAGTACTCAGACTCGGAAGACGAGGGTCGGCAAGGAAAGCACGACGCGCCCGAATGGACGCAGTCACCCGAGTTGCGTGCTGCCTTAGAGTCTCAGAGCAGGGTAAACCCAGATGATATCTTCGGACCTGTGCGTCCCCTACGAATGGAGGATATATTCAGGACGAGAACTAGTCGGTTCCGCGCCCGTACTAGCTCTGCTAATTGGTCTGGACCCGATGGGTTAAAGCAGGAAGAAGAACGGGAGTATGCGAGACGAATGGGATTCGATTAGATTAAATACAATGCTGTGCTGTACACGTGCCAGGGACGGGAATAGCCGAGTGGGGTTGACACTTGTTTGCTCTCTTTGTCGTGTCGAAGCCAAGTTGCCACAGCCGCCGCTGCGCCCCACAATCGACCTGACACTACCTTAGCACCTCCCCTCTGTACTCCCCTCTCTTCTTCTCTTTCTCTCCTTCCCTACCATGGCTTCATCATCATCTTCCTCCCCTGAACTATCCCCGTCTTCGCATATACACCCACCGAATCCTTACACGTACTCCACTATCGACGAAGTCCTTGACGATCTCTCCAGGTGAGCCTTGCTCCAGCTCTTACTCGCTTGTGACCAATCTTTCTCTAGCCGTTTCATTCTCAATCTTCCGGATGGTGAATTGGCCTCCTTGGAAAGGATATGCTTCCAAGTTGAACAAGCGTATGACTCCAGTCGCCCATATCTTGTGCCGAGAGTTTACAATCCGTCTTCCTTTCAGACATTGGTATTATGAAGATTTCATCCGAGAAGAAAACGCCAAATTTCCATCACTCCCCCTCAAAAAGTTTTCCGAGATGTTTTTCCAAGCATGTCCTCTCCTTGAACGATGGAGAGGCGACCACGACGGCGCATTCGACCATTTCATGCAATACAAGACCAGAGTACCCGTCTGTGGTGCAATCATGCTCAACGATACTTGGGATAAGGTCAGTATCTACACTGCTCGCCCATGAACACAAAAACTTAGCTGCGTGGCCCAGGTGGTCCTAGTGAAAGGCTGGAAGTCCTCTTCGGGATGGGGTTTCCCAAAAGGGAAGATCAACCAGAATGAACCTTCTCATGAGTGTGCTGCGCGCGAGGTATGCCTCACTCGTGTGGTCTTGGACCTTTTGTCATAGTCTCTCGTTGAAGGTTGCAGAAGAAACGGGTTACAATCTCAATGGAAAGATAGACCCAAACAAAGTCATTGAGATGGAAATCAAGGAGCAACAAATCTCTCTTTTTGTTGTTCCCGGTATTCCCGAAGACTTCCCGTTTGAAACCAAAACTCGCAAGGAGATCAGCGTAAGTGAGCGTTAATCAGGTTGAAGTCCTGAACGAATCTTTTCGTGCAGAAAATTGAGTGGTTCAGGCTCGCTGACTTACCTACATGGAAACGAAACAAGGCCGTCCCAGGCAGATTCTATCTTATTTCGCCGTTCATTGGGTGCGCCACGTCCCGTTATGGTAATTACTCCTGTTGATGTCCGATTTAGCCCTCTGAAGGCGTTCATCAATGAGCACAAACCTCGAAAGCCGCCGCGGCGGACACAAAGAACCAAGGACGTTCGGCCCAAACAAGAGTTCCCCGACGAGAGTGATGCTTCAGCCATGGAGTTTCAATCGCGCCCCACCACTCACTTGGATACAACTGCCCAAGAGTCTAGCTCCCAAACTTCATCTGCCGACAATGGAGATCCCCAGACACCTTCGCCTTTATATAGTGAACCGGTCGTCACTCACGTCGATGTTACGCAAACGACGGAAAGCAATGGTCTAGACGGCTCGGCAGTCGATCCTCACTTTGCTCGTCTCCTTAATGCTTTGACACTCTCTGCCAAGGCAAATGGAGCCGGTGATGGAAACCCGGACTATGTGCCTCCGGCAGGTACAGCGCTTCCCCCATCTTCAGTACTCCCTGCATCTGTGGAAGATGTGCCCATTTCCGAAAGTCTTCAACCTCGGAAGGTGCTCACAGCCAACGCAGCTATAGCAGGGAAACCGGCCTTGGTAGTTTACTCGCGTCCCTCTCCCAAGTCCTCTAAGCCTTCGAGCATGGCTGTTCATTCCGATGATCTCAGTAACCTCTCATCTGGGCCACAGGTATCACCCCCACCTGCGCCGAGCCAATCCACTGTCTCTTCGGGGTTAGTAACCTCGCAGTCGCCAAGCACGAAGTCGCCCACGCACTCAAGGCGATCGTCTATGATCACAGCTGACCTTTCACCATATTTGGCTCGTCCTGCTGGTATCCCCATGAATGGCAAACGACTGAGGCAGCTCGCCCTACTTGAAGCGGTAGCCGATGAGTCATCGCGCATGACAATCCCCGCGATTCGTCCTACGATGCAACCACCATCACCTCACGAAGTATCTCATACTCCCATCCATGCTCCACTCTCTTCTAATAATGTGATGTCTCATAACTTCACTAACTTATCCGCAATGTACCCCAATACCCATGGACCTTATGTGCCCCCCGGTCCTCAGATAGGACCTTTTAATTCACCATCTCCAGATAATGCCTTTACGGTACGCCCACGAACGAGCAATTCATTTCGTGCGGTGCCAAATTATCCCCCACGTCCATTCAATGCACGCGCAAGTATGAACCAGGCTCAGCTACTCAGTGCTCTCTCAGGAAGTCCCTACCCGTCGCCACAGAATCTTCAGAGGCCTCCGATTTCCCCAATGCCCAACTTGAACTCCCACAGCCCTAGTACCTACCCTCGTCACTCTATCCCCACTGTCGTGCCGGGTGCGCCAATATTTCGAACTGGCCCTCACCCCCCTGCTGTTGGTAGAGGTCCGCCTCCACCGCTAAGCGTCCATCCTTCGCAAGCTGTCTCCGGACCTACCGCGGCTCAAGGTCTCCCTTCCACTCCTAGGGGACCATCCAATTTTGGGTTCTCCCGTGCAACTGCGAATCCCCAGCTTTTGAGCATCTTGAACCGTGGCTCGGGCCAGTGAGCCTGACACTTTTCATCTCACGACTCTTAAGAGTGCGACGTCGGCTCGTCATTTTATCCTTATATGGACGATCGCCGCCGCAGACTGTAACATACGTAAACTCTTTTTCACCCCAGATCGTACGCATTCTCTATATTGAAGTTATTCTGCTACTCCCTTTCCTTTGGCTTGCCTGTTCTTATAGTTGCAGTCACTCCCACACCATCTCTTCTCATCGTTCGTTCGTCACTCCACAATGTCGTTGTTGTGCCCGATATCTTCATAGTCTTCTTTTTCCTGAATCCTGATAGTTAGGGCGCCTTTGTCCCACCCCTGCGTCCATTTTGTTTTGCTCCTTATTCATCGCGACATCTCAATGAGGGTGACAACAGCATTCTGCTTATATGCTTGTGAATCCCCCCCCCCTATCATGCCCACCTTTGGGCCTATTTCATATCCTCCTCCTGCCCCCTCCCATACAACATCGCCCCCGATTATCGCAGTTATGTAGTTCTGTAGCGTAGTGCTTGTCCGCTTTCTGGAATGTTTCAGTTGATTAGTGCGCCATCCGATGGTCGGTCATCGGAACTGCAGTGATTTGATGCAGTACGTGCATCATGTCAACGCGCGACGGCTGTATGCCAAGATGTGCGTGGTTTCCGCTGTTGTCTAATAGACTTGCTCGAAGCGGTCGGGTACGGGGGTGTACGGGAAAACAGTTCTCACCGGGGTTCAGATGAACTATCACGAATGAAGGCTCCACACATACTGTATTGCTACCTATTAGTGTACATATACAATACGATACCCGAGGAGAATGACATCCACAGATGCAATTTCGATTGAGCTGACGAATCACTCAAGAAGGTGCTCCACCCCTTTGCGCAAGAGAGGCTCCTTCGTAAAGGAAACCAACGGTATGACAAGCTGGTCGCCCTCGAAGGAAAACCGTTGACAGCTGATCGGGCCTGAAGGGTCGTTGGACGACGCCTTGAATGTTCCCTACAACCTCCCCCCTCGATTACGCACAAAAAAAATGTGCTTCGCGAGCGCTATTTGGTCCTATGTACAAAGGGCTTGGACGTATAGAATCGAAGCACGGACAGAATAGGCGATGCAATACCGCCGCGGCACACAACACACACTGCACACGTGTCAAAGGACAGGTCACACGGAACCTCCCCAGAAAATGCTTGATGACAGATTGGAGGGAAGGGAGGGGGTGTTAGGGAGGGGAGAGGAAGGAGCACGGAAGTGGGGGTTCGAGTTCTTCCCTCAGTGGCGCATATGGTGATGGTGCGAGGATTCCGGCGCGCGCAAGAGACTGTGCGTTCTTTTGCGCAGTCGTACCACCTCGGGGTTTCTCAACCGTCCGAGGCGCGAGCGGACACCGGAATAAACGTGGGGAGATATAAAAAATAAATTATATATATTATATATACAGAGAAGCACGATCACGTCGCGTATACAGTTTCGGTTGTTTCGATCGAACGAACGAACGTAGCTTCGAGACAGAGACGAGACTAAACCGACTTTGGGTTCCGAGAAGGAGCGAACTAGGCGCGGCGTGGGTTGCTGTACACACACACCCGTACGAGATCCCTCAAAAAAGAACGCCAAGGGTTCCCCCGCGACCAGTCCAGCCCAAAAAGCCCCCCAAGGCGGCTATCGCCTGCCTAATCCATTTGGGCGCAAAATTTTCGGAAAACAAAAAAGAGCCTTGGCTGGTGCTTCTAGGCGGTGCACCACAGAGTTCGGGAAGGTGGAGTTGGTCGATGGGGTTCTCGGGGGAAGGTCATGTGGTAAGCGAGGAAGCGCCGCGTACGTATCATCCCTTTCCTTATGACAAGCGCAGGAAACCAACGCCGGGTCGTAATATTACGCAGCGACCCATGGCGTCACTAGGTGGGGTCATCCCCGACCGTCTTTGTTTCTCACAAGTGACTGTGTTTGTGTTTGTGGAGGGCTGTTGCCACGGATGCTAACGCGCTAACGGATCGCGTATGGCGTGGAAAGGGCCCGACGCCCGGAAACCGGGGTGCGGAGCCGTCGGAATGATCGCCGTAAATATCGGACGCAGAGGATTGCAGGAAAGCTGTCATGTGCAATCAAAAAGATGTTTGCAGGGTTTACCCTCACCAATACATCGTGTGAACAAAACAGAGAGCCTTGCGTCCTCTGGAACTTTGTGATTAAAACAGCGATTGGGGTTATTATCGAGATGATCGCCGATCTTGCCCGTCACACACAGCCGCTCGGTGAATACTCGATCGATGATGATGAGATGAGCCACTGGCATGCTTTCGACCATTTCTAGCCCCAATGGAAATTCTAGATATTCGTGCATTCGGGTGTGCGGTGCCGGAACCGGTACTTTTTGGACAGTTTTTGCAAAGGTCTGCGAGCGAGTAAACACGTTCAACTGCGGGCTGACGGTGCTTACGAGCGAGGATAGGCGCCGTTTAAGAATGAAATGATGCCTACCGTAGTGCCCACGGGTGTCTAGACCACCTTGCCATTGTGATTTCTGAGGCGGCAGGGCCACGACAATTTAATTGTGTAGCCGTGACACAAATTCAAGATGAAACTCGTACTCCCATCTGGGTTAGAGTTTGAGCAAGCCTCGTTGTTGACGCGGCACAATGATACCGGCGCTGAGTGGACTTTGAACAAAGCGTGGGGAGTTCCTTGTTGGCAGTCAATGGAGCTGACAACTGTCGCTCGCTGAGAGGTCGCAGTGGCAACCAGCAAAGACCTACCGAGTTGTACACTAGGATGGGCTTAGTGGGTGGTCATGGGTAACGCCGTAATGGCACGTTCGGGCCCATCCCACGTCAGGTCATCGATGGTCATCCATCCACCCCACGTTGGTGACAGTGACGGCATCGCCAACGGGGAGCTGTCAGGTGGGTGGCTCAAACACTGGCCAGAGATGGAAGTCAAATGATTTCGACTCAAACCGGCCCGAAATTGGCGAACTGTGGCGCTAAATGAAGTGGGGCCCCTGTTAGCCGGTTACGGTGGTCGCATTTATCCTGTGCCCTGCCTTGCGTCGTTCCCGTCTTTCAATCCGTTCACGGAGCTTGCTCGCCCGTGCATCAAAAAATGTTGAATGGTACCGGGATTCGAATATTTACTGGTACGTCACTCCTGTACCGCAATCTAACTCAGCTTATCTATGAACAACGTCCTCGCGACCAAGGCACGAGTCACCCCCTGCTCACAGAGATCATCTGCAGACGGTAGCAAGAATACTCGTCATTCCTGCGGTGGCTGACGACGCCCAGGCTCGGTGTGCAGGTCGCCCGTGCAGAGGTAACGCAGAGCGGCATTGGCGAGACAAACGTTCGCATCACAGAATCCGTGCGCGAGGACGATGTGTATATCATCAATACGGGATGCGGGGCCGTGAATACAGCCTTGATGGAACTTTGCATCATGATCCACGCCTGCAAGATTGCCAGCGCGAAGCGAATCACCGCGGTCGTCCCACTTTTCCCTTACGCTCGGCAAGACAAAAAGGACAAGAGTCGTGCACCGATCACAGCAAAATTGGTTGCGAACATGTTGCAAAAGTCCGGGTGTGACCACCTCATTGTGAGCGCACTATTTGCTGCGGGAGATGGACTTTGAATGTGTTCTGATCTCGGTATGGCTCGACCGGGGGATAATTATTCGTAATGGAAGACCATGGATTTACACGCATCGCAGATCCAGGGTTTCTTCGATGTCCCCGTTGACAAGTGGGTTTATCCATGTCAGTGTGTTCCAGTCTTGGTTGCTAACATGAGTCGGCCACAGTGTAAGTCTGATCGTTTGGCGAGTGGGCACACCGCATGTGGCGTATTGGCTTGACGACAAATGCCTACCTGCCAGCTTTATGCAGAGCCATCTCTGATACTTTATATACGGACCAAATTTGACCTCTCGAACGTAGTCATCGTCTCTCCGGATGCAGGCGGCGCCAAAAGGTGCGTAACTATGTTTTCTGGGACTTGGCTGGGGGCGGAAGGAAATCGCATGTGCCGTTGTAGGGCCACCTCGATGGCCGATCGGTTAGGAGTCGACTTTGCGCTATTTCACAAGGAGCGGAAAAGGGCGAATGAGGTATCACGGATGGTGCTCGTCGGGCAAGTCAAAGGCAAGGTGGCGATCTTGGTGGATGACATGGCCGATACATGCGGCACGCTATGCCTAGCTGCTCAACACCTAGCCGAAGCAGGAGTGGAAAAGTCGTATGCGATGGTCACGCACGGAATTTTGAGCGGGGATGCGTTGGAAGCAGTGGAGAATAGTGCATTGGATAAGCTGATCGTCACTAACACGTTGCCTCAGGAAGAAAACCAAGCTCGATGCAAGAAGATCGAGGTGATTGATATCGGGCCAGTGTTGGGGGAGGTGATCCGACGCAGTCACTATGGGGAGAGCATCTCAAAGCTGTTTAATGAAGTACCATATTGACATTAGCCAGTGTGATTGTCATTGCATGATTGACGTCGTTGTGGGGAATGTGCGTCTGGTGAACGGGAGGATAGAAAACGAAATGGTGAGATGGATCTACATTGAGTGAGCCGAATTGGAAACTAATTACCAAATCGACGGAACGTGGTAAGCGAGCGAGCGAAAGTGCTAAATGCGTGCGATCCATCAAGTCCGCATCGGGAAGATCTGAATGTGGGAAGGGTGACCGGGTAAAGGTAGGATGGGAATAAGCCTCGGCGCAAGAAGCATGTATTGTACGAATAAGGAAGGTGGGTTGACGTCGGAGAGATCGGAGGGAGGGTTAGACCGTAGGAATGGCTTCTAGCGCGAGAGGGAGCGAGGCAGACATCATGTGACGCCCAGACTAGGAATGGCGGCCAAAGAGATCTCAGATGGAGGAGCCAAAAGGCGTCCAGTGTTTTCCACCAGCACAAGAAGCGAACCACAGCATCGTGTGCGGACGGTACAAAGGGATGGAAAATAAAATAAAAATAAGGATCAGCGACCCGAGAATCGAGTTTAGCCGTTTACCAATCTTGACGCGCCTCATTCGCGTGAGTCGAGTGAGACGAGACTACCGCCGCGGGTACGACCATCGAGGAGCGCGAGTAGTGGTTCTGAATCCAATCAATCCATCCCTTTGCTTCCTTTACCTTCTTTTTTCTCTCTCTTCTTCTTTCTTCGTTCCGCTACCTCCCCATCCCCTCCCCTTCTCTTTCCCCTTTCCACTTCCACTTGCCCACTCATCTTCCCTTTCCCCCCCAACCTCCCCTTCTCCCTTCTTCCCTTGCGCATGCCCTTCTAGTCTCTCATCTTCTCTTCCCTCGCTCTGGCTCTACTTCCTCCTCCTCTTCCTCAAATCGCACAGCAGGGCAATGCGCAACACACTCAGAACATGTCTCACCAACATGTCCAACAAGGCCATGCTCATCGTCCGACTACCATACCGGCACCGAAGGAGCCGTTCACTGCACTTGCAATTCCCGCATTCAATATCACCCATACAGGTGTGCGATACGGAAACGCACAGAGTTGTTCGTCCCTCTCCCTCTCCTCCCTTTCCCCGTCATCTTGATCAACCCTTCGCTACCCCTCATAGCCTCAGTACGTTCCTTCACCCCCGTCAAGGCCTTCGGGGATGGCTCCTTTGGTACGGTCTGGCTCTGCGATTGGCATGGGTCGCTACCCCCCAATACACCTATCTCGGCGATGCAGTCCGTCGTCGGTTCTCGGCCAGAGTACGCGAATATGCGTCTCGTCGCCGTCAAGCGCATGAAAAAGAAGTGGGAAGGCGGTTGGGATGAGTGCAGAAAACTCAAGGAACTTGAGGTGCGTGTCCCATCCTCTCTTGCTCGGTTCACCACGCCCTCATTACCTTCTGCTCGCTTCCCTTAATCCGAAACAACATAGGCTTTACTTGCAATACCTCCACATCCAAATATCATACCCCTGTACGACTCATTTCTTCTTCCAGAGAGCAAGGAACTCTATTTCGTCTTCGAGCCAATGGAGGGCCATCTGTATCAGCTCATCAGGTCTCGTCATGGACGCCGTCCTTTTGCTGGTGGTCTCGTCGCGTCCATCTTCCGTCAGATTGTCCAGGGCCTACATCATATTCACATGTCGGGTTACTTTCACCGCGACATGAAACCCGAAAATATCCTCGTAACAACTACCGGACACCACTCATATCCCAACTTGTCTTCAACTGACGCTTCCCCAGAGCAAGACGTTAAGGTTTTAGTAAAGCTCGCTGATTTTGGTTTGGCGCGTGAGACCAGGAGTAAACCGCCGTACACAGAATATGTCTCGACCCGGTGGTATCGTGCCCCGGAGGTTCTGCTCAAGAGCAGAGATTACTCAAACCCCGTGGACATGTGGGCCCTCGGCGCAATCATGGCGGAGCTCGTCAACCTCAGACCTCTGTTCCCAGGGAAGAAGGAAGCCGACCAGCTCTTTAAGATAACCGAGGTTCTTGGTGATCCTTGTGAGACCTATGGCCTCGATGGACGAGGTAAGCCAATTGGTGGCGGGAGATGGGATCGGGGTGTACAAATGGCTAGGGATAACTTTGGCTTCACGTTTCAAAAGGTCAGTGTCGGGCTTTGTTCGCTCTTGCACCTTCTCATTGTATGTTTTCCAGATCCCGCCCAAAAACGTCACTTCGCTTTTTGATCCTTCCGTCCATCCAAGGCTCATTGAGTGCATTGGTGATCTACTCAAGTACGATCCCTCCGCCCGTTTAACGAGCCTTGACTGCCTGGAGCATCCGTATGTTCTCGAGGCAGTGGATAGGTTTCGTTCTCACGTCCCACCTGCACTGTCCGTCTCGACGTCCTTGTCTGGGCACTCCACTGGCCTTTCCACTCCCATTTCTCAGTTCACAAGTTCACCGCGTGTGGTCCAAGGGCCCACTTCTCACCTATCATCCCACCTCTTCGAAGCATCATCATCACATCGACAATCTTTCCTTCCTTCCTTCGACTCGGCAGACCCTCAGTATGCGAATGTTGCTTTCCTCAAACCTCATTATCCACCCCCGTTGCAACATTCAACAACGGCATCATCCGCGTCCTCGTACCCAGGTGCAGAACCTTCACCAAACGTGCAAAGTGACTGGGAGAGCATGCAGACTTCCCCGCATGGCGATATTCCCGAGGAATATACCCTCCCTAGTCAGCCAATGGACATTGTTACGTCTCCTATGGCCCAAGAATTTCCGGCCCGGTCTTCTGCTGAACCCGATGCCATGCATAACGGCGTTCCCTATGACGTATCAGCACCTCCTTCGAAGCTGCACAAAACCCCGTCCCTCCCACTTCGGAAGCAGAGGTGGCATGTACTCGGTGGCATGTTTGGGAGTAGCGACAAGAGCCACTTACCTCCTGTGGATGAATCACACGCTGCATTTCAAAGCCAAAGTACCACGCCATCCCTCAAGCGAACGCAGTCCTCGAGCACGGATAGTCGTTCATTACCGGATGTACCATCACCTACCGCCGCTGCGCCTCCGCCGAAGGATCTCAAGAAGATAAAGAAGGAGGCGGAGCGTATGGTGCGGGAAGCAGAGATGCAACGGCGCGTCCAGATGCGAAAGGACCAGCAAGAACGGTCGAGGGCCGTCATGGAAAATCGCAACCAGATCATCAAGGAGTCACAAACAAGGGAGGAGATTGAGTGGAAGTGGCAGTCGCACGGACACTTGGCCAATTCTCAAGACACATTGCGCTTGGGCGGTCCAGAGCACAGCAAGCTGCGCAATGGTGGAGGGCCTATTCGCGATCGTCCTCTTCATCATGGGAATGCTGTGCTGGGTCTCGGACCGTATGAGCGAGTGCCCAAGGCCCGAAAACGCGAGTTTGATGACGACCATTCGATGTCATCCTCTGACGTACGGAGTAGCACTGTGGTATCTGTGATGTCCTTTGCGACGAACGACAGTGATCCTGGCCACTCCTTACGAGCCCGCCCCAGCATGTTCAGCTCGATACGCGAGCCACCTACGTCGTCTCCACTTGGACATCTTGACGATTTCTCCAACTCGTGCGCATCCGATCAGTCCGTTAGCCACCACCACACAGAAGCGTCGATGGACTCAAGTTCGCTCTCCGACCTTGGTTCCCCTCCCCCAATCCCAATTCATACTTTAAGTTTGTCGCCTGCAGGATCATGGCAGACCCTACATCAAGGTGGTGATAGCACCGACGAGATCGTGCAGCAGCCGAGACCTTCACGTCTCACACTGCCATCTCCATCAAGCGACTTGCGGTACGGCGGGCATGTGAGTGGAATTTCTCCAAGCCCTGACTTGAGTGCGCCAAAGTCAGCTATCAACCCGATGTTCAAAGTGGTCAGTTCCTTTTCGGGTCTGTCGTGTGGTGGGCTGCTCATGCTTACGCCGCCTTGTTCCTATAGTCGCGACCATCACTAAAGTTGTCTTTGAAGCGGTCACCATCGACGCCTGCCTTGCCACCTTTTTCTAGTTTTGATGCGGTCGCCAATGGAGAACGGCCACCTCTCTCGCCGATGTCATTCTCGACCCCGGACGATGTTTTTTGATTTTTCCACTCTTGTTGTTTTATTGATCATCTGCACTGTTGTTTGTCTCTCCAGCCCATCGCATACACTCACCCACCATCTATATATGTTACGCGCGCTCCCTCTGAGAACGACCTTGCTGCCATCTTATCCCCAGGAGTTTTAACCGCACGCACTCACAAGTTCATCCAGCCGCATATTCATCCAAATCCACGTTCATTCCAGCCTCGCTCCATCTTTCCTGCTATTGTCGTAATTTCGTCTTTTGTTCACTATTTTCTTCGCATTCATATTCTTGCCCTAATTCGCCCCTCTTCCGTTCAAGATGCACTCTTGCCGGCAGGTTTTTATTGACAATATTATATATCTGCCTAGTGCACTTTTTTTTTTGCGATGAGGTAGCGTTAGTAGACACCATGTATTGTTAGGTTCCGCCAGCTGCTTGTGCAGTCGGGTGCGTCGGAAAAAAAGTAAACCTTCAATCGTCGTGCGTGATTGGCGAATGAGTAATCTCGAACGATAATGCGACTTCTGACATCTCCCTGGGCGGGAGTTAACGCACACTCTATATCAAACCGAATGTACCTTCTAAATTACGGGGGGATTCAGGGTATTGAATACATTCTACGCGCTCAGTGATCGTGCCCGTGGTGGGGAGCCTGCTCAAAGCGGAGCCCGCTGACATACGGCAGTAAGCGAAAGGAAGGAAGAATGTCCGCAATTGAGGAGAACGTACCAATAACTGCATTCGAGAAGCGCGTAAGCATGCTACATACGGCCTAGTCAAAGGGGAACCAACTTACCCGCACGGTTGAGGGCCAGGCTTGTCCTGTCCAAGAAAGGTGAGGATTTCTGCCCTACGTTCTCGAACAAATAAGGGTCCGTACCAAATTGATGTAGATCTTGGGATGACCAAGGGGACCAGAGCCTGCAGGGCGGGAGAATCCCAAGAAAAGGGGAAGGAGGAGGAAAAGAGGGGGAAGTTCCCAAAAATGAATCAGATTTTAGGTCAAGACGTTTGTCCGACTTACCACCGTCACAGATGGCCTTGCGGCTGTGAACGAGGCGGGGGGGCTCGTTCGCGATGAGCTGCATCGCGCTGAGGGGGTTGGGCTGCAGATCCATGATGGTCTGCTCGAAGCGCGGGCCCGATTGACCTGCTGGACGCGGCCGCTGGTTCGTGGACCATGTTGCGGCGTGGTTCGGAGACTGGGGAGCGACGGCTGGAATCGGCTTGGCCTCTACTGGCACCGCTGGGGAAGAGGAGGAGAGGCGGACAAATGCTGGACGCAGACGTGCTGTTGCTGCTGAAAGACGGGTTGAGATCATGCTTGGACGTAGTCCGCGAATGTGTGCGTGTGGCAGAGGCAGTAGCGAGAAGGCGTGAGAAATCACGCGAATGTACCGGAAAGGCTTGTACAAAAAAGGAAATCAAATCAGTCTAGAGGTTTCGAGAATGCAAGTCGAGAATGCGAGAGCCTTCAGGAATCCTGTCAATTGTCCACATAAAAGGGCGAACCGCAATGCAAATAATCCTTATTTGATCAAACCACGATGTCCCTCAATATCGAACAGTTCACAGACAAAGCGCAAGCAACTGTGCAAGCTGCCATTCAGCTTGCAAAGGACTACGCCAATTCACAGAGTACGTCGATTATTCCGATCCTCACCCTTAACTCCGAGCGCTAATTCTTACGTACGCAGTCCACCCCGCACACTTGGGGTTTGTGCTATTGAACGAAGGAGCCGGCGATGACCCAGCTCAGGGAAGCCTCTCGCAGACTCATCAGATACCCCTCTTCGCGTCCGTGATTCAAAGGGCTGGCGGCGATGTCGTGAGTATACTCCTTCTATACACTCCGTGGTGCACGTTGGCTCAATCTTCCTCAAACGTCAGACCCTCGTGAAACGCGCACTGCAGCGCGTTATTGTTCGCCTTCCTTCACAATCCCCACCGCCGGATGACGTCTCTCTAGCGTCCGAGACATTGCGCGTGTTGCGCGAAGCGCAAAATCTCCAAAAGACGATGCACGACTCGTATGTCGCGCAGGACCACATCCTCACTGCACTTGTCAAAGCTCCCTCCATGGCCCCTATACTGAAGGAGGCCAGCCTCACAGAGGCGGCGCTCATTACGACAATCGAACAGATCCGTGGCAATAGGAGAATCGAGAGCCGTTCTGCTGAGCAAGGCTTTGATGCTCTTAGCAAGTATGCAATCGACCTCACCGCCCTTGCCGAGGAGGGTAAGATCGACCCAGTTATTGGACGCGACAACGAGATTCGTCGTGTCGTTCGTATCCTCTGCAGAAGGTACAGTAAGCCCGTGTTTCAGACCTATTCACTATCTAATTACATTATCTTCCCGAAGGACAAAAAACAACCCCGTTCTTATCGGCGAGCCAGGTGTTGGCAAGACTTCCATCGCCGAGGGACTGGCGCAGCGCATAGTTAATCGCGATGTCCCTGCTTCTCTCATTGCTCGGGTGTTTTCTCTCGACATGGGTGCACTCATGGCTGGCGCTAAGTACAAAGGCGAATACGAGGAACGTATCAAATCAGTGTTGAACGAAGTCGAGAAAGCAGCCGGGGACGGCGGCCCTGGTGTCATCCTCTTCATCGATGAGCTCCACCTCATTATGGCAGGCCGCGGATCCGAAGGGGGCGGTATGGACGCCGCTAACCTGTTCAAACCTCTACTAGCCCGCGGAAAGCTGCGATGCATTGGTGCAACCACTCTAGCGGAGTACAGGAAATATATCGAGACCGACGCCGCTCTGGAGCGGCGATTTGCCCAGGTCTTGGTAAACGAGCCCACCGTCCCCGAGACCATTAGCATCCTTCGTGGTATTCGAGAAAAATATGAAGTCCATCACGGCGTGCGAATCCTCGATGGTGCTCTTATCTCGGCTGCTACATTGGCGAATCGCTATCTCACCGCTCGACGACTTCCCGACTCGGCCATTGACTTAGTAGATGAGGCGTGCGCAAGGTAAGTTTGTTCCGTCCTTCTGGTGCTGGTGTTTGATTACACGTTCTCAATCACCATACCTTAGCGTCCGCGTGACTCGCGAAACTGCCCCGGAAGCAATCGATAAACTTCAACGTCGGAAGCTCGAGCTTGAGGTGGAAATCCATGCTCTAGAGCGCGAAAAAGATGATGCTTCGAAAGAGAGATTGCAAGTAGCCCGCAAGGCAATTGCGGAAGTCGACGAAAACCTCGCTCCCCTCGTTGCCGCGTACGAGAATGAGAAGTCCCGTGGCGACCAGGTCAACACGATTCGCAAGAAGATCGATGAGTTAAAGGCAAAGGCCGATGAGGCGGAGAGAAGGTACGCAGCTTCCCCTCGAATGGCGCAACGTTGTTGACCAATGATTTGCGTTTCCAGATATGATCTAGCTACAGCGTCGGATCTGCGATACTACGCTCTGCCAGACCTACAGCACCGCTTGGAAACTCTTATCGCTAAGCAGGCGGAGGAAGAAAATCCAGGTCAAGGAGGTGCCGACACTGTCACTCCAGAACAGATCGCAGAGATCGTGGCTCGCTGGACATCTATCCCTGTCACTCGACTGATGTCAACTGAGAAGGAGAAGTTGCTTCGCATGGAAAAAATCTTATCCGAAAGCGTAGTTGGTCAACCAGAGGCTGTGAGGGCAGTCGCCAATGCCATTCGTTTGTCGCGCAGCGGCTTGGGCAACGCCCAAAGGCCGATTGCTAGTTTCTTGATGGCGGGCCCTTCTGGCACGGGCAAGACTCTTCTAAGCAAAACGGTGAGCATTGACAATCCCCCCCTCCCCCCCGCTGATCAAAATCTTACTCACGATCATTACAGCTTGCAACTCTCCTCTTCGATTCCCCGGATGCTATGATCCGCGTCGATGGTTCGGAATACTCGGAGAAGCACTCAATAGCACGACTTATCGGTGCCCCGCCTGGCTATGTCGGACATGACTCTGGTGGGCAGTTGACGGAATATGTGCGGCGTAAGCCGTACTGCATCGTTCTCATCGACGAGATCGAGAAGGCGTCGCGCGAATTCGTCACGCTGTTCCTCCAGGTCCTGGACGACGGTCGTCTCACAGATGGCCAGGGTCGCGTCGTTGACTTTCGTAACACGGTCATCGTGATGACTAGTAATCTCGGCGCGGCGTATCTGAACGATATGGGTGAAGGGCCCGTGCGGTCTCAAACGAGGCAGCTTGTGATGGGTGCCATACAAGGCCACTTTCCTCCCGAGTTCGTCAATCGCATTGACGAGATCATCATCTTCGTGAGTGACATCTACTATGGTTTAATCAAGACGTCGACAGAAGCTGACGACATGGTGTATAGCGCACACTTTCTCAAAAGGATATCATGCGTATTGTCGACCTGCGCCTAAAAGAGGTGCAGGGCCGTCTCTCAGATCGTAAGATCACACTTAACATCGACGACGAGGCGAAGAATTATCTTGCCGCGCGGGGCTATTCGCCCGTCTACGGAGCACGTCCGCTGAACAGGGCAATTCAGACGGACCTACTCAATCCCTTGTCCGTCATGCTCCTCGCTGACCGTGTACGGGACGGGGAAGTTGTCCGCGTCGGCTTTGACGGCCCCCGCAACCGTCTGCAGATCTTTGCGAATCATGAAGGGAGTGAAGTGGATGGTATGGACGTAGATTATGGTGACGAAGATGATCTGGAGATTGAGGAAATGGACTAACTGTGACCTGACAAGCACGATGAATAGCATACGGCGACGTGAATCCACTGTACTCTTATCTACATCAAGCGTATGTATACACAAGTATTTATAGATAGCGGTTGATAAAATCCAATTGCGGCACGAGGCGAGATGAACATGCTAACAAGAGTTATGACTATAGAGTGAGGATCAACACTCTGGTGATTCTGGGTTTATTTTTGACTTGAGCCGTTGCCCATGTGCTCTCGTACGGTTCCACTTCTGAGGGGGCCAGGGCTCATGTCTCTGAGGGTGGATCCATTCAAAGGTACTCTGTTTGATGTTCCTCAGCACAGACACTGAAAAGCTTAACAGAGTAATAACTTACAGCATCACCTTGTTGCACATACTTGATGTCCAGCTCCTTCAGGTGATTTTCCCAATGTGCATTGACTATTTCATAAAAAATCATGTGTACTTGTTCATCATTGGTCTTCCAGTCCTTTTCAAGAAGGTAGGTGATGTCATCTTGAGGGACAACTGCACTGATAAGCCTCAAGTTGTCATCTGAAGGGGCACATAAGTCAATAACATATGAGCATGTGCCTCCAACAGGACAGTGCCAGACCATATTGACTGGAAGGGTGGGAGGAGCAAGCATCTCATAAGGGATGAGTGCATGGAGTGAGGGGTTAGGGGGAGGAGGGGTGTGAGCAGCAGCAGAGTAAGAAGGCCAAGGGCTGGCATGGTAAGATGTAGGGGATAGAGACCCCTGTGTGAAATCAGAGTCATAGATATTATCAGGCTGATCTTCCACCTGAAAGATGGTGACAGAGGCCCTGGAAGAAGATGCTAATGGGGCATGTGTTAAACGAACAATAGGCTGAGGAGCAAAATAAATATAGTGACACAATCAGTAAAAAAGACCCATACTTTGACAGATGTACTTTTCTTCTTATACTTTTGACCCTTTGAAGATTTTGGCTGAGACTTTGCCTTAGATAATGAAAGTGATGGAACTGAGATGTTGCTTATTGAATCCTGTTCATCTCTGAGGCCCCACTTTCCATTTGTGTCTTCATCTAGCATTGCTCTCTGCCTGAGTTGTGGAACTTGCTTTGAAAAATTTCTCCATGATTGGGTATTCACCTTCCCTTTGAGGTCCTTGTGCTTCTCCACAAGAGATAAGATCCACTCACAGTGTGATGCAAAGACGCTCCAAGCTTCATTTCTATGAACTGTGCGAAGATGGCGTGGCCTATGTGTTTGAGCATCAGGATAAGGGACAGAAATCTGTCCCCGGTGTATGGTAGAGCCCTCATCAGAACTCTCCACATCGTCCAAAGAGTTGATACGCTGCCATCTGCTATAGGATGGACGTGCACAATGAAGGAAGTAGTGTTCAAGGAACCATTGAGGGTTACATTTGTGCGCTGGGACACCACCTTCACTCTTTAGGATATCTCTCATGGTTCTTAGTGTGTGATACCGGAATAGAAAGGTCCTTGATAACTTGTAAGTTTCAACATCCATTGAAACGATCTCATAAATTCTGAATCTATTCCTTCCTTCAGCACCAGAACCTGAAAGCTCAAACTAAGCAAGGCATACTTATTCTTGGCAGAATTTGCAGCGTGGAAGAGCAGTCCATTGGGAGCGAGATCAGCTACAAAGTGGTCTCAGTAGAGTGATACAATAGACAAAAAAATTACGATGGACTCACACCTCATGAAGCTTGCTGTTGAGTGCATATAGCCCTGAATGAGTACACGAATGCAGAATTTTTTCGCCACCAAGATGTCCTTTTGCTTTGCGTTCGATGCAAAGATAGATTCCAAGTCCATAGAAGTATATTTTCGAGCACTGTGTACCCCATTAAGAGCAGAATTGGTGGCTCGCTCGTTAAAGTCACGATTAAGATATTGTACGCCCTTCTCTGAGAGATGAGCAAGAACATGGACCGAGAGAACACCACGAAACAAGACACGAGAGCCACTTTGTATAGGCGCCAAATGTGCGACGTTTGACGGGGCAGAATCGCCATCAAATTCGGTGCGGTCAAAGCTACGTTTCGAATGAAAACTTGCTTGTTTTGGTGATCCGGCGACAGTACATACCCGGTTGGTTCGTTGTTATATGCCAATTGAAAATCTTCGAGCAGTAGTCGCTTCGTCGGCACAAACTTGCATTTGTCGCTGAGAATGGTTTCCTCAAGGTAGGGACCGAACGGTTGTTCGAGCAAGCTATGCAGAACTTTCTCACTGGCAGGATGCATAGTGTACGCAACAGAATGGGATAGACCTGGACGGTTGTGGCCGTGCCGAGCAGAGCCACACGAGCGTGAGGCTAGTAAAACGTGCCCAGGGCGCAGTTTGCTACATCATTCAAGTTTCAACTACTCACCCCTCTCTCATGCCCGCCCTCGCTCCTAGCGACGGTGGCATATCCATCGTTGCCGGAATCATCGTTGGCTTGCTTGCTTCTTGCGTACAGAGCTTTGGTCTCACAATTCAACGGAAGAGCCATGTCCTCAACCAGGCGCTTCCAGACCACCTCCAACGTGTGGAGCACCGTCGACCGTGAGCCACCCGTACTCTGAATTGCGCCCAACGCTGATTTGCATCCAAACCGACCCAGGCTATGGCTTCTTGGATTCTGTACGTTTTTACGCCTGTGCCGGTACCGTCTCCTGACCGTTAGTTCGGACACCAGTCGTCTTCATCTCCTCCAACATCCTTGGCTCTCTTTTCCAGATCGCCTCCCTTCCTGTCGTTATCCTCGCCCCTCTCGGGGCGGTTTCCCTTCTGTGGAACGCTCTCTTTGCCTTCTTCATCCTTGGCGATGTATTCTCTCTCTGGATGATTCTTGGCACCCTCCTCATCGCAGGAGGTGCTGTCCTGATCGCGATCTTTGGCATAGTGCCAGAACCTACCCACTCACTTGAAGACTTGCTCATTCTCTTTTCCCGCCCAACCTTTATAGCATATTTCACCCTATTGGGATTCGCAGTCCTCGTATGCCTAGCGATTGTAAGCAGTGTGCCATATCTTACCGCAGCGTCTCTCTGACCTTCAACTATCCAGACACATCTTGCCGAATACTCATACTCCCGCCGGCATCGCAACCAGCCACCATCCCGGCCGTCGTCGTCCCTTATAATTCGCACCAATTCGATCGCGGATTTAACCACTGAGCGCACACCATTGCTCGATCGTAAGCCCTTTGCAGCATCCTCGGCATCATCCACCATTTCTACCAGCTCCTCAGCGCGGAGGAATGTCCCACCGCCGCGCACTCCGTTCCTCGTCTCTATATCATATGCGTCCACGTCTGGCATCCTCTCGGGGATGTGCCTTGTCTTCGCGAAGTCAGGCGTGGAGCTCCTAGTCATTAGCATCCACGGAAACAATCAGTTCTGGAAATGGCAAGCTTGGATGCTCATCCTTGGCCTTGTGGTGTTCGCCCTTCTTCAGCTTTGGTATCTGCATAAGGCTCTCAAACATGCCGACCCCACTATCGTGTGCCCATGTGAGTCTCACCTTTCCCTGGTTTTCCTGGGCTGAACCACTTGTTTTTTCTTAGTGGCGTTCTGTTTCTACAACCTCTCTTCGATTGTGAATGGCCTCGTCTATTTTGACCAGGTTTCGCTATTATCCACGTCTCATCTTCTCCTCGTCACGGTGGGAATCTTCATCCTTCTTGGTGGTGTCTGGGCTGTCAGCCTTCAAGCGGTCAATGTCGGTACATGGTCCGGCGGCGATGACGTTGATGTCACCCTTATCGAAGACGGGGTTGCTGATGAGAGTTCCGTTCCTGAATACAACCCTAGTCTAGCCTCCCCGGTTCTGCAAACCCCTGAGCGCGATCACGCCCGGTCTCATTCGGAATCTGCGACATCGCCACTCCCCCCTTCACCTTTGAGCCCTCGCTTGCTCTCTCCATACCATCATCACCGGCAAAGCTCACTGGGTGGTACTATGCCTCTCTCTTCCCCAACTACTGTTCCTGCCCCAGTTTTCTCGATTGGATTATCACCCGCAAGCCCGGGCTTTGTCCTTATTCCACGTGAGAGGCGGAGGTGCGTTAGCGGACAATCCGGAGGAGACCGTTGGGACGAGGTCATCAGGCGTGTGCGTGCGCGTCGGATCGTGAGCGACACGGATGTTATGCCTGTGGATGAGGTCGAGCGAAGTCGCGAGGAAGCTAGAGCTGGAGAGAACGAAACTAATCGGGCAGTTGTTCGATGGAATTGGCTACGGAGTCTTGTCCTTGGAGAGGGAGGTGGAGGCGGATCTTAGGGTTGGCGTGCTTCACATCTATACCCCCATTATGACGACCATATAACGGTGCCTCGATATATTAGACATGAACTGTACACATTCATCGTATCTAGTGGAATGTAGGTGGTTGTGGACTTGATAGTGTATTATTTAATTATCGCTCTGAGACGCCTTGCTCGTGCAGATACGACCCAAGTTATATTGGCAGAGAACTTCAAGTTGTGGAGTGAGTGGAGTGAAAACATCAGGTACATCATTTACCTCGGTACCTCAGGCCTCAGGCTCCAACTAACGAGACACGGACTCATCTAGCTCCTCAGCCTGAGATGCGAAGGCTATGTATTAGGATAAATGACTTCCATGGCTCCGGTACGCGAGCTAGTACTGTATTGATCGATGATGTTCTCTTTCGTGGTAACATGGTCACGAGCAAAAAGCGGTCAGTGTGTCAGATCATGGTTCGAGACCCTCAGGCTGGTCGGAGCCACTACCCCCCTGCCTCCTGGCTTTGGACTGGTTAACGTGGGTACGGCGAACGGCCATTGCTCAACGACATCAACTGGCCAGTGGCGCTCTTTTTGCGGTAACATCAAATTATGCCTTTTCCGCGGGTTTGGTGTGCTTCGTTCTCCGCGGTCCCGAGTCTGTGTCTCTCCGCTGGGACTAGCGTGTCTTGTGGTGATCATCTCACTGACAGATGCCAGGAATTATAGTTCGCGAGGGGCGCGGGGCAGCGTCCCTTTGCCCTGCACGTCTTGGCTGCTCTCCTTTGCTCCAGCCTCTGGCAGCTATCTGCCGCGACGTTCACTTACCTACCGTCCATTGGGAGCTCTTCTGAAATATAATTATGGGCCACTGATGTATTCCATGACTTTTCTGGACAGCTTGACAAAGCCCTAGGTAGCACAATATCTGCGTATGTTTGCAAGATACAATGAATGTCACCTTATCCAAGCAAGCTCACACGTATACGCCAACCACCTTGACAGGCAAATTATGGCATCATCAGGCAGGAGCGACGCCCGCATAACCCGCGTGCCTCACAGCTAAAGCTACCGGGGGTCATGCTCACTGCTCACCCCGGGATTGCCTAGAATGCTCATATTGAATATCCTTTGCATATTCTGTGAGCCCTCATGGCTATACAGTAGCACATTCAGGACTAATTTACTTTGATACCGGGGGCCGTCTCATGATTCTTGATAGCCTTTCAGCCCCTCCATATTTGGTATATTTGATAAGGGGAACTAGTCAGTATAGAGTCCGCTTTCTGATTCTTTCTCCGGTACGGATGATTGTTGTCTGGTCCCCGTTCGATTACGATTACAAGGCCCAACCCCACAAATCCGAATTCCCAAAGGATTACATACATAATCATGGCGCTGACACAACAGTCCTGGACAAGATTGGCTCGACTCCATTACATCTGGCGCCGCGAGGGGCACATGTGCGTGTTGCTCATGTCCTTCGCTAGTGTGGTGCTCATCCAGACACACCACAACAAAGTGAATTCCATTATATTCCAAATAGCATCAGCAGGTAGATATCGCCGGATTATGCAGTTAATGTCAGCCCATGAAGCCATAAAGCAAAGATTGTAATAATTGGTGAATCATCTCCATAGATAATTACTGGGTGACATAAATAAAAGGAAAGAGTAAGTTAGTGGTACTTTTTCACTGCAACAACTTGCAACTTGCACTTGCCCAGGTTTCGGAATTCCGGCGGCCCGGCGGTACCATTCCTGCACTACTACATGAGATCTTTCCGCAATACAGTAGATCTTTCCGCAATCTCCAGTCACAGTCACTATCTCTCGGATGCATTATCGAAAATGATCATCCGCCGACCTTCTGCGAAGACCTCCTTAACCCATTAGAATTGGTCGGGGCTTCCGCTAGGCTTTTCGCACACTGTACTATATATGATGCACAGGCGCAGTTTCGGTTTCTCCAACTACGGATGGGCAGCGAATAGTCGAAATCCATCGTTTTGATATTCTCTACATAGCCATATATTCGTATCACGGTGTGCGGAGGTTGCAGACCACATCGTGTTTATCTCGCGATGGGTTAAAGAGAAAGCATGTTACGTTACTCACGCACTGAGTCTGGGATCTAATACATACAGTCGAACCTCTCATAACCCATGACCCACTTTTTGGGCAGCCCAGGGTGACGAAGGACGCGGCACCCTCCATGTTTTTTCGAGACATTCTTAAGACTCTTTTCTGAAAAGCATAACCCCTTATAACCCATGCCTCGACCCTGGTTATCTACAAATGGGGTATGGCTCGACTGTAATAAGTGGCTGGGGCACAAGTGCAGATCCCAAGTTAATGTGCCGACATTAGATGGGTCACGGACGGAAGAGCCTAAAATCCATAAGGGTACATGGATTCGTGCCTCCTTCTCTATACGTTGCCGTATTGCAGTAGCTTTCTACCACAGTGATGTCTTTTGGTAGGATGCTTAGGAAACGCTTGCGGAATTTAGACTACCCAGTGATCCGCTCGCTTGTCGTATCGTCCGTCACTGTCTCGAATTGTAAGCTGGATAAGCTCAGTGTGAGTGCCGGTGTGGTAGTTAGTACAGTAGTTGTGCAAGGTTTAAGACTGTGTGCCTTATTAGAAGCGCGATTCAAGCACAGAAGTTCGCCTGAAAGCGCAAGGTCAATTGACTTGCTAAAAGTGGAACCAGGCACGGCGATAAGTTTTTCGGGTGTCTGATGTCTGGTCAGCCAGTCCGAATGCGCCTCAGGAGCGATTCTGTTCCTGCACCTGGCAGGTTAAAGTCTGAGGATTAGGCACTGATTGTGCATAGATCGGCCCTTGGCACTGACTCAGAGGGCAGACGGGAATTCAAAGCGGCCATAGTGCGAAATTAACAGCCACAGGTGCGGACGGAACGCCAAAGTCGAATTTTTTGTCGTTGTCCATACCAGACGCTGGGTGCGGGATCACGCGACGGTTGGCGCCGAAGTGACTACCGTACTTGGCATACAAATAGAGTTAGTGACTGCTGAGTTTGCAAGAAGACAGCACCCAAACACCTCTTCCCGTGAATGGGATCCGTGTAATGGAAGGGTGGTGCGTTGGCAAGTCACCAGGGTGCAGGCTCCGTGTCATTGTGAGAATATGGATATGTCGCACAAAGTGCTGTCCTGCGAGATGAGAACGAGATACGGAGATACGCCCAAGCGCGAACATGCAAGGTTGGGCTATCTGGGGCCGCATAATCTTGCAGAGTTCGGCGACAACTACGGGTCATAGATGGCTCCTTCGCGTCAAGCGAGGATAAGTTAACCATGCGAAAAGGTACCCGGTTATTGCGGTAACGTTACCTAGCAACCACCAATAGTACGCAGCGGAGCACGCGTGGAGAAAATCGATTACAATATCTCTTATAACTTGGTCCATGTTAAGCACATGCGATGCTCGGTACGACAAGTGGAAAGGATATTTCATCAGAGATCGTTACTTGCTGGGCGCGGATGTGCGAGAACGGGCACGAGGGATGGAGGAGGTCACGGTATGAGATGATCACAGTAGACCGGGAGTTTGGCTCACGCGACGCGTCGTGATTTCAAAATCAAACGCGGCATTCTGGGACGGAACTGGCTGCGTTAACATCACACACCGTTGACAAAAGGTGCAAGGGCGGAGAAGGACGCACTTTCATATCGGTGAAGAAGAGCGATGGCTGGGTGAATGGTTGATCGAAATTAATTATTGAAAGGCCGTGTTTCGCTGCTACGCGGCTGGTAACCCTCGCGTCTCGGAGCGGCTAAGAAAGCGTAAGGTAAACCCACTGCATCTGGTTTGTTACTATCCTTTCCAATTCTCCCTTCTCACTCTCCCGTAGAGGCCAGCTCGTTTTTGTGCTGCCTAGCGGTGATTTGTCGCTCCTTGTGGGTAACATGATGCACGGGGGTCGAAAAACCGACACACCCGCCGTTTCAGCGGTACCGACTAGTGGCGCGCCGCTGCCGGCCGCGCCCGTCAACGTCAACGGGAGTTCAACAATTTCGCGAACGCTCTCTCCGCCCACAAACCCACAGTCTTCCCTTTCCCCACCGACAAAGTCTGTGCCCAACCTTGCAGCTCCAAAATCATCCTCTACCGTTGAGACCAAAGACGATACTGGTGATTTTGGTCTTGCAGACGAGCTCGATTACATTTCCATAACAGCTCCTTCCTCTGCTGGCCATCAGATCGTCCGCTCAGATAAGGCCTCTCGCGTTCTCGGCGTTCAGCATCGTCGCTCGATGGAACCAATTCCTGCTTCAGTCCGGACCTCCCTGGTATCCACACGCTCAGCTCGTGATGCTCCTTCTATTCCGTCTTTTACTCCAACCCTCCCCCTGACTTCACTTTACGTCGTCTCTGGTCTTCCCAAGGCCCCTCATACGTGGACCCTTGCAGATCCTGATTCTGTCATGGGTCTTACCCATGCAGATGGTGCCGTCAACCGTTGGTGGCGAGCCGAGGTCCTCGGTAGCACTGTTAGTCCTGGTGCTGGTGGCGGTAAGAAGAAGAAGAAAATAAAGGGCGACACTGAAGTTCTCAAGGGTGCGGGTGCCCTCAGCAAGCAGGAGGTCGGAAAGATGCTCTCCAAGGCCCTTAAGGTGAACCATCCGAGTTATTTCAGCCCCCTTGAATTTCTCAACTCAGCTTCTCCCAGCTATCCTTCACTCGCGAGGTCGAGATAATAGCCTCGACACTTCAGCCAGCTTCTACTGTCCATACTTTCTCATTTACGCTTCCTGCTCCTTCCACCCCTCTCGCTCCTTCTTCATCAATGGGCCTCTTGCGTTCCTCCGTTTTATCGGGAGCAACCTCTGATCGTCCTGTCTCAAATGTTACTTCTCTCTTCCCGTATCATGACCCCTTCTCTCATGCACGCCCGTCTTCTTCTTTTCTTGGCCCTCCAGGTCTTTTCCTTCCATCGAGTTCTACACCCGGTGTCGACCAGCTCGGGTCTAGTGGTAATGGTGGCACTCCCGATGCACCTGGGAGCACTATCACATATCATGGTGTCTGTCTCACCGTATGGTCTCATGCGGACGCTGAGCGCAGTGCGGCAATCAGACGCACACTTGAAGCGAGTCGTTCTCGTAAGGAGTCGGCACAGAGTCTCCTTGCCGCGCGCCTCAAGGGCCTCCGAGCGGATGCCCAAGACCCCACGTTCCAAGCACGTCGCAATCATAAGCGTACCGGGCGAGGGCCATGGGCCCCCAGTGGTGGTGCCACAGATGGTGAAACAGACATGGATGCTGAAACGGACGGTGGCGTCAGCGAAAGTGATTACGAGGTGGGAAGTATCGGCCCAAGTCATAACCCCGGCGAGAGCACTCTATTCCTCCCCGGTGATACTGTATTCTGGCTCCCGTATGCTCTGAGTACGTATTCCCGAATTCTCGGGGCTTCTATTAGTTGATTTGCATTTTCCCAGCCCTGGTATCTCGACATCCCATCTACGACCTCATGCGTGACTATTTAACCCTGTCCTGGGCTCGCTTTTCCAAGGATGTGCAGTCCCATACCCTCCAGATCTCGAAGATTCTCTCGCACCCTGCTCCGCGTGCTGGTGACCTTATCAAGCTCGATGCCTCCGCCACGGCCAAGTCTGATGCCGCCAGTGCTGGAGGGCCAGACACGAGTCTTGAGGTTATTGCACGCTTCCCAGGAGGGCTGGACTTTGGGCGTGGGCTTGTTGATATCAATTTCACGATGTGGCCGTTATTCAAAGCGCTGAACATTGACAATATTCTGACCATTTGTGAGGTATGTGCACAAACCGTATGTTTGCCAAGTGCTTATCCTGCGAAAGATTGCGCTGGCACCAACAGGGAGAATCCTGTTTTTCTCTCGCTATCCTGCCATGCTTGGGGTGCGTTTCAGTATCAAATCGCGGGTTGCGTGTTCTCAACCTCTCTACTGATGTTGTAGATCGCCGTCTTGACGGTCAAGTATCTAGTTGAACTACGGGGCTGGAATGGCATCGCGTTGCCGGCGGTCCATTCTCGTGATGCCAAGATTTACATTGACGATCCTGGCCCTTGGATTCTGGGCCTCGCCACCGAGGCCCGGTACAGTGTGCGGTCGCCTTCCGAGGTGTGCATTTGCGATCTGTGAGTTGTCAATGGGTGTATCTATGACGGGAATTCACCGCCTCCTTTCATAGTGATATCAACTACCTGTGTGTTCGATTTTTGCTCATACTTATTTATGTTAATGCGAGGGCTACAGGGCTTGCGCCTCTCCCCCGCCTGGCGTTGTGTCCATGAGGCAACAACGTGAGAAGTACCGACAGAGACTGCTTTCAGCCTTTGATTCGCATTATCATCCCGATCATTCTGTCCCGAGGTATGGGTGACCCTCTTTCGAACTGGAAGTCATAGTAATCGTGTTACCATAGCGAATTCAAAGAGGCTTTCCCAGCGGGTCGCTTCCGTCCTCTTTGCAAGATCCAAGCTAAGCGCGGCGGGTCTTCCACGGTTGTTGCAGATACCATCAAGCCACCCAATTGGTGGCATTCGACACGGATTATCCAGGCGTTTGACGCAGTCCTTCAAGACAAGATGAAGAGACCTTCATTGTTCAAACGTATTTCCTCCTTCGGTGTGGCGAAACGTCCTCCACAACTCTCTGCCGCCGAACAACACGTGCAGCTGTCTATCCGCAAACGCGCTACCGCTTTTGTCGATGCTCGTGATGATCTGGAGACGAAGATCGGGAGGTTGTCGCGTCGGCTAAACTTCTTGATGACAGAAAGTGATCTGTGGAGGGACAAATTTGTCACTTTTGAGCAGTACGCCGAGAAACTTAGCTTGGAGGCGAACGAGCTACGTTCGAAGATCAACAAAGAGCAGCGGGAAACGAAGAGGCTGAGCGGCTTGGTCACGATGACCGCTGTCGAGAAGGCGAAGCTACAGAATCGTAAGACTCACTTGCGTGTGGTATAAATGGATCTAACCTGCGCTCATGTTTTAGAGCTCAAAGAAACAGAAGCCGCACATAGAGAGGCTCTCGTCGAACTGCAGAAGATGCATGAAACCATGGAGATCATGGAACAAGAGCGTGCAGAAATGGTAGCTGAAGTCGAGGCCCAGATCGAAAAGGCTCTCGCATCCATGGCCGTTGATATTGACGACTCGGATGAGTATGATTCACGACCCGGGTCGCGCCTTTCCTCGCGTTCAGGTAGTCGGCTTTCGCGTCCCAGTAGTCGGGCATCCCGTTCGCGTCGCACAAGTGATGCTGCTATGCGGAAGCAACTACGTTCATTCGCCACTGAGAGCACGCTGGTGGGGTCCTATGATACTACGAGGGAGGAAGCGCAAGCGAAGCTCGAACTCGCGAAGGAAGATGTAATAGAGGAAGAGGAGGATGAAGTGCCTCCGTCACCCACGAAGAAGAAACGGTTTTCGGCATCAGGTGGTGAGGGACAACAGGACGGGATGACCGCTGTGGACGAAGGCATCTCCGAGCGCAGCGACAGGATTGCCCAAAAGGTGCTGCAAATTCAGCAAAAGGTTAAGTCCCCTTTAATCATCTATGAACAAGTCGGGCGCTGACGTCGACGCGGGGACAGTTGGAGAATGCGCTCGCAGCAGATCGTGAAAGGCAGTGGAAGGCCCCGTCCAGCCCGGAGAGTGACGGTGAGAGCACAGAGGGACGAGTAGTCATAACCCGTCCTCGTTCTCGCAAACCCTCGGGTGTAGTTAACAGGGCTCCCAAGGGCCCTAGGAAACGGGGCGACACCGTCACGTCCACTAGAACTGCGATCTCCCGTCAAGACTCGATCAACACGACTCGCGGTGAAATTTCCCCTAAGGTCGAAGAGGCTAGGACGCCGACGCGCGCGGAAACCTTCAACAAGGAGGGTGATGCCGCCGGTCCTTCTCCGACAATAACAAGGACTGACTTGAACGACGCTCCGGTCTCATCGTCCATAGCTGCCGACCACGCTGACACGCCTACGCCAGTCACTCCGGCTCTTACACCCGCGCTGACGGGAACGACGGACGACTCGGATACAGACTTCCAGAGTGCGTATTCCACCAGCCCCAGCCCTCGCGAGAGCCTCCGCGGCAACTTCGATGACCACATAGGGGGCAACGATACATTCCATGCCGAGGAGAAAGAAATCCCAGGTGCTTTTGAGGCAGGCCTCGTGCGGGAGCGTGTTTCGAGCGTCGTAACCGCCGTGGCCCAACCAAGCCCGACGTTCACCGATGACACTATGGTCTCAAGTCATGAGGGAGCTATCACCCGACGGTAACTTCAGACCTTGGGCGTCGTCTCTTTTCAATCGGTCTCCCTCTCCTTACCTTTCCTTTAAAATTTCCGTTCTATTTATCACTCATTTTAAGTCTTTCTTTCCTTGGCCCTGGTTATGCACATATCACTCCCTTCTACTACTACCATTGCATTGCAGCCCATGCACCATACCGATTAACAGTTTACTCGGCGGCACCTGGCTTGGCTGCATCAGAAGATTTTGGAAGGATCTTACATACTCTATGCATCTCACATCTTTATCATGCCGCCTGCGGGGGTCAGGCCGGTCAGGCATTACATTCTAAACAAATAATGTGTCGCTCGAGTCATTACATGGTTGAAAATATCAAGAGTCCATCCTTCTCCGTGTATTAAATGACTTCACGACTCCTGCAATTTGCTCGTAAAACCATGCCTGAGACTTCTTGTCTTGTATAAGAAGATACTTGTCGTGGTCTTTACCAGCCATGTGCGCAAACCGGATCCCATGATCATCGTTGTTCACACGCTGCACTTGTATCAGCGAAAGATCCCAGTTCAAACGAAGTCTCCTGGTGCCAAATGCGAGTATGCGATCAGCCGTCAGCAGTGCAACACCGTCTCCACCGGGAAGATCTGTCGTTTGGTATAAGCGGAGCCACAATAAGACGAAGAATAGTTAGGGCATACTGATATGTGCTACGTAAAATTCTTTTCGGTACGCGCCGTTATCAAGGTCCTTGAGCCAGTACTGCCCGAGGGCTGAGCGTTCAGAGAACGGCTGGAGATCACACTTAACTGTCACTCCGGTCACGTACTTTGAGGAGGCTACTCACCACCAGCACGCCATCTGGGGGAACATGTCGAGGCTGTGACTTGTGAGATGAAGGGTTTGGTGGTACGAGTGTCATCACTCACCAGTCTTTTACGTTCGCGGGCGGGACGATCGAAAACAGTCGTGGTGTTGCGAACGCCTTCAGGAAGATGACATCGTGAGCAATACCGTGGCTCACTAAAGTAAGACGATGCGTACCTTCGGACAGATTAGAGGCGAGGTCGAAGAAACCGACAGCAGGTTTAGTAACAGCACTTT
>QLOT01008595.1:0-10224 GCA_003313875.1 Russula aff. compacta | reverse complement strand
TCCCGTCCTCTATCAAAGCGTACTGGGGCGAGGTTGTCCCCACGCACATTTCGCTTGATCGCATGCGTGCCGATGCCGCCCGCGCTTCTCACCAGGCCAGCGAGGCGCTTGGCTGGGCACGCATCACCGTGCACGACCAGGGCGACGCCCGTATAGGCCGCCCGCCCGTCTTCGAAGGTGCATTTTCCACCCGCGGCGTTACCTACCACGTCGCAACACGCGACAACTACCTTCGCAACCGCGGCGTGCTCGACCCGCATCCCCATCCGCGCGCTTCTGCGCAGGACAGCCTGACTGAGCCCGACGAGGGCCTCGTGATTTGGCGCGATTCGGACATCATGGACCCGTGGGAGGAACGTGCGATGCAGAGAGACTATGCGCGCGAGCAACGACGATCGTGGTGGCCTTATGAGCCCGTGTCCGAGCCCGCGCGATGTGCGCATGATACTCTGCCATGGAACTCGGATCCGCTGTTGAACCCGGTGCTCAGGCGGCCGCCAAATGCTGGCTCATGGTATGACCCGTTCGGGTTCGTAAGTACCGGAGGTACACTGGCGGGACTCTTGACGAAACGCGACGATATTGCCGGGTCCGCCTCGAGTTCCAAGTGAGTGATTTCGTTGCGTCGGGATGCTCGCCTGGGTTTCTCATTGGTGGCGTCTTTCATAGTTTCGTTGAATCTATCGGACAAACGGGCGGCTGTCCAAAGGAGCAAAAAGTGGTATGTGACAGGATGGCACTATTGTCGTCGTTTTTGGTTTTCGATCTCGGCCTCACAATCCTCAGCTTTATATGGGGGTCGCTGCCGACTGCGAGTACGTGAACCATTACGGGTCCCAATCCAATGCATCGCAGCAGATCTTGACTATATGGAACACCGCAAGTGTGTTGTACAAAGTATGATAAAAAGAAGTTTTCTACGCCTTGTCATCCCGTTCTCACAGAAACTAGAATACCTTCAACGTTAGCCTTGGAATCATCGAGCTTCAGATTCATAACACTACGTAAGCTATCACTCCTACAGGGTTGAAGCTCCCTGACACGACGCAATCAGGTGTCCGACGGTGGCAGACCCTGCTTTCCCCTGGAACGTCAACTGCAGCTCTTCAAATATTACCTTGGACACTCGCCTCTCTCTCTTCTCTCAATGGCGCGGAGCTAAAGGCAACGATAGTGCTGGACTTTGGCATTTGATGAGCAACTGCCCTACTGGTTCCGAGGTTGGGATCGCATGGCTTGGAACGTTGTGCCAAATCAACGCAACGAATTCCGGGTCCTCCATTGTCTCGGGCACCGCCGTGTCAACTGCGGGTCTGACAGAATGGCAAGTCATCTCTCACGAGATGGGTCACAACTTTGGGGCTATCGTACGGTCCATTTGCGTCTTGATGTTGAATCCTTTTTTTCTCTGACGAATGTGTGCATCCTGGTTGATCTTTTAGCATGATGTACGTGTTGCATTGTATCCACGCTGAGCCTACAATTGCTGACAGTTACATTCATAGTGTGCGGATGGATGCAACAATACAAGCGCTTGCTGCCCGCTAACTACCAACACCTGCGATGCCAACGACAAATTTTTGATGAGCCCAGTTGCGTCGAGCGGAGAGATGAACTTTTCGCAATGTTCACTTGGGAACATCTGTATGCAATCGTATTCTCCTTTACCGCGCTCTTACTAAATACTCTGCCAGGTTCGTTGATGCTGGACTCTTCTAGTGGCAAAGTAGACACCAGCTGTCTCATGAGCCCGAATCCTAATCGCCAGACCATCTCGCTCAATATGTGTGGCAACGGCATCGTGGAGAGTGGAGAAGAATGCGACCCAGGTAAAGGCTCCAACTCGACGTGTTGTGATCCCAACACTTGCAAGTTCATCGGCAATGCTGTGTGTGATCCCGGCAGCTCGCCGTGTTGTACCGCAAAATGTCAGTTCGCGCCTGCGACACAGGTCTGTCGAGCGGCGCAAGATCCGACCTGCGATACGACGGAGGTGTGTACTGGGAACTCGTCTGCCTGTCCAGCGGACGTCTTTGCACCAAACGGGAAGAGCTGCGGGCCCAACGGCCTGGCGTGCGCGTCAGGGAAGTGTACTTCATTAGCGCGTGAGTCGATGCAATCTTTTTTTTTCGAATCTTCTGACGGAACTGACGGCATGCCGCCTGACAATCACAGAGCAATGCCAACAGATGGGGGCATCGATGAATCTGCATTCCGCATGTCCAAGCCGAGGTGATCAAACGTGCATGGTCTCGTGCCAGGACCCAACAGCACCAAATCAGTGTGTGGTGCTGGACGCGTTACTTATCGATGGCTCACCCTGCGGTCCGTTTACGTTATTCCTTTGTGCTGTGCCTGCTCCTGAGGCGAACTAATATGTTTGACAGGTTACGGCGGCTCATGCCTAAATGGAACGTGCGAGAGTGGCAGCCTTTTGGATACTGCTAAGGTGACGCCTCGTTCCCTTTTCAGCGGGGCCTGAGGCGATTGCTCAACTGATCCACGGATCTCCCCGGGCTCTGGCAATTTCACAGGCCTGGTATGTGCAAAACTTGCAGATCTCAATTCCGATCACTGTCGTCGCCGCCCTGTTCGCCATCACTATACTCTGGGGCGTTATTAGTAAGCAAAACTCAGTCGGTGTTCAAACAGTCGTTGAATGGAAACCCCAAATACAGGCTGTTGTTGTTGTCGTCGTAAACCAAAGGCCGTGGTTTTCCCACCAAAGAAGCTCTCCAGCGAAATTGGTCCGCAGAATCCGATTTCGGGGCCATATCCATTTACAACACCATCTGCTGTTGGAGGACGCTCGAAGAATGGGAAGGATCCTTGGGGGTGGTACGTAGCTACGAATCTGCTATGCCCACTGTAGGCGCTGATTCGCCACTGCGTTCCAGACAATATCACGAAGTTAATTTAGAGATGTGGCGCTCTGTATTAGGTATTCTCGACGTCCAATTTTGGTCTCCTTTCCAGTATGCCATCAACAATACCAAAGTCCAGAGCTTCCTGGGCTGTGAGTGGAATTCAGTTGCGCGCCTCGACGACCACGGAAGAAGGGACGAACCAGTCATGAAGTAATCACGCTCTAGTGCCGTCTCTGTCGGAACAGGAAGAAGGCAAATATAAAGTTAAACAAGCCATCCACCCAAACACCGACGCACGTACCGAAGCGGTGCAAACCCTGTTCCTGCGACTCTCCGGGTTGACCGCAATGCCGTTGGTAGACTCCCGTGAGGAGTTTACGGATGCGCAGAATCTCTTTCGCGTGAATGGCAATATCAGAAGCCTGTCCGGATGCACCCCCGGATGGTTCTGTGATGGCACCACTATGTTCAATCGCAGATAAGAGCGGTGATAGGAAGGTAGCTCACGGTGTATCATGATGCTCGCGTTGGGAAGGCAATGCCTTTTACCCTTTTCTCCTACGCGGATGATCGCATGTATAAGGTTCTAGCGGTTGGCGCATGACAGAGATAACGAACCAGCGGCGAGAAGAAGAGATCCCATAGATGCGGCCTGGCCCACACAATAAGTGTGTATCGGTGGTGAAACGTACTAAACATATGTTACGTTGAGAGGTTTCCAGGATCACAGCAGCAGAAAGGGTCTGACCTGCATCTACAATCGCACAACAGCTTCAGCAGATGCCCGCATTGCACGGTTATCAAGCCAGAAGTCGGGTTACACACCGTATCGTAGATGGCCAAACCTGCAGTAACGCTGCCTCCGGGTGAATTGATGTACAAGTGAATAGGCTTTGATGTTTCCTCGGCTTCGAGGAAGAGAAGTTGCGCAACGACGAGCGCAGCGTCGGTGTCCCGAATCTAAAAGTCACGATGTAGCCGAGAAAGGGGAAGCAAAGGTATGGTATGGGACAGACGGGTCCATAGAGCATGATCACGCGCTCTCGAAGAAGACGAGAGAAGATGTCATATGAGCGTTCACCTCTTCCCTGCGCACGTGAAGAGTTGGTTAGGTGGGAAATAAGCCAGGAGTGTGTCCGCGCAGGCACACACACACGCGCAACACACACCGTTTGCTCAACGACAATCGGGACTAAACCATCTCCAGTAGGTTCTGACCAGTGAGAGAGAGAGAAAGGAGCTGGTGGGACCCGCACGTGTAGATCGCGAAGGGATACACGTGTTGAATGGGCTGAGCGAGCAAGGGTCCGAGAGAAAGCTAAACAACGCAAAGGCAGCATGAGCGAAGACGGGAGAGACGGGACTTGGCGTGGGCAGCGCGTGGTTGCCCGGTCACTCTCACGTGACTATCGCGTTGGCAAATTGGTGTTTCTCGACAAGCAAGCTTTACTTTCCTTTGTTGAAAGACGAGTCCAAGCCAACTTTGGGCTTTTTCACTTTCAACCATCACGACCGAATATCGTGCCTCGTGGTAAAAAGGTGTGTTTTGTGATGGACCCCACTCATTCGGTCCCGGAGTGCTCAATTCAACGGAACCTTCTTGAACGCGTGTTTGCCAGCCAGCACGACCCGATGGCCCAAAGCCCAAGATCAGAACGGTCTACTGAGGCTCCCATGGATTTTCAGTTCACCTCACGTCCAAATGTGGACATCGTTCCCGTATGGAAAACGCCAGCCACGCCTTTGAAACGTGAGCGTGCTTCACGGTACACGTACGGAGCCGACTCAACCACACACCCCCTCCCCGTTGCAGGCACACATACTGACATGAATTCTCCCTTCACGCCATCTTCGGTCCCCACTTTTGGAACCAACCCAAACGTTCCATTTATTTTCCAGTCGCCACCGCCCAAATCACCTCATGTACATGCTTGGGCCCCACCGGAGAACTTCTCGCCAGAGAAGGCTTTCCCTCAAGAGGAAATCAAGGATGTTGATATGGCAGAACCGAGCCCCCCGAAGTCCCTGGAAGCGGGTTTGGATAGCCGCCGCACCATGGCACTGGGAGCAGTCCGAAGAGTGTTCAAGTCTCGGCAGAAGGCCAGAAGCAGAACAGTCGCCAATGCTATCGAGGAGAACGGCGGGGAATCTTCTGCGAGTGATGATGGAAGCGACGAGGAACGATTCAAGTCACATCCACCCCATATACGGAAGCTCTCGCACCATTACACCCTGAACATGCCGTCGCCTGCACCTCTAAAAGCAGATACACCTTTTGTCCTTCTGGGGTGAGTCGCAATCTCTATCTGACATGACTGTTTGCTCAGAGTCGAGTGCCAACAGGTACCTTCAGTTCTTCTTCAATTCGGCTTTGGTCATCCTGTTTCTCTACTTATTGGTGCAATTCATCTTGACAGTGCAGCGGGATGTGGAACAACGCATTTCCGAGTATTCAATGGGTAAGAATGTTCGTTCTTCCGAGGTCCGACGGGTTGATGATTGCTTGCTAGACATTGTGCAGGAGATATCGAATTGTGCCGCGCATTATAAGGCGAATTTGTGTGGGTCTAATCCGGTCCCTGCCATGCTTCGCCAATGCGGCGCATGGGAGACATGTATGAATCGAGATCCGACAGTGGTAGGGCGCGCCAAGGTGGGGGCAGAACTGATTGCTGAGGTCATCAATGGGTTCGTGGAGCCTATTAGCTGGAAAACCCTGGTTGGTTTCCTGTTTTGTCCCTGATGGCTAGCACTACAACTATCCATCCATCCAGGCTTTTACGTTGTCCTCACTCGGTTTCATGACAATTTTCGTCAATTCCCTACTTTCCCTCTTCCGCTCAAGACTTTCTACTCGAGAACAGGCCCCATCCCAGTCACAACAGGTGTATCCACTGCCGCCACCGCCACACTATCCCCCACACTTGTCGCGTGATCTTGGTTGGCATCGACCAGATTCGTGGGATGATGGATCCTTCCAGACGCCGAGCCGGAGACGGCGGCTAGAGAATGGAGCGGGGGCCAAAGTGAGCTAGCTAGGATTGTTATATGAAAGGCTAATACCTTGGCGTGCTATCCCTCTGCGGGGTTCGACCGCGGCCTGAATGGAAGAAGGTGCCTGGCAGACCAGACCATCTCCGAATCGTGGCCATCATATGACCCTTTTATTACGTCACTGCTTTCTAAGCAATCTCCGAGGCATAATATTCACCTTAATTAAGCTCTGAGCAGTCTGAACCTCGTCACTCCCAAGGTGTCACCCACCGGTGCCTAGGTGAACAGTAAATGGTGCTCATGGGGACATCAATTAGCCGAGGAGTGCCGCTAATGTGACCTTGATGCCATGCACTTCCCACCCACCGGCATTAGTGTCCTCATGGTATCAGCGCCCCTCACCTCCACCCAGTTGCGCGCCTTCTAGAACCTGGTGCTTCTTTCCACATGGGGCACCGCCGTGGGACACGGAACAAGGGTCAAGTACCGCCCAAAGGCGAGATCAGGGAGCCTTACTTGGTCCAGCTGAGCTGAGCTTGATCGTGGGGAACCAATGGCATCCCTGACAGGGCCCGGGCCCATTCCGATTGGGTTCGAAGACTCGAAGCAGTCACATCGCCAGAATCAGCCTTGTTGCGTCTGGTAGTGTCCCACGAGCAGGAGAATGAGAACGACGCCGCAAAACGAGCCGAGATTCACAGATCCGATAACATAATTTCCTCGGCGATCCTGGCCCTGGTGCGCGCTTTTAAATAAAGGGTGCGTTGAATTCAACCACCCATTCGTTCGCTGTCACAAAAAGCGAGAGACATCCCCGCTTACATGCTGGTCGTCAGACGGGAGACGGGTGGGCAATCCCCCTGGAGTACGTATATATGTATGGGCAAATGTTGTGTCTTGGCCAGTACCAGCGAGACGGCTCAGCGAGTTCCCGGACTGTCAGGATGATTGCGCCGAACGCTGTGCGCAGTGCTTACCGAGTGTATGATATATCGTACACGGTGGCGTTATTGTGCTTCCCTGGCGCCCATCTCCCAGCGTTCTTTAGAACACCGTGTAGAACGCATTGCGTTTATGTGGGCCCGTCGTGACTCCGCCACAGGGAGCGTTTGACACTTTTGTTCCCAGGCTCAGGCCCCTTTTTAGGCAGAGGATCTCCACCGCAGTTTTTCCCCTTTGCCCCTTTCGGGGGGGCCTTAATTGACGTGCCAAAAGGACTCCAACCCCCTACTGCATCCGAAGATACCGAAGATCAGAACACAGAACACAAGGGGGCGTGGGACATCCCATCCCCATAATGTCATAGTTCTGTCATACTTCACGTATTCGATAAAAAAAAAAAGCCCCTTGCAGGCCATTCGTCCCTTGTAGATACGTCGTCAGGGGTTGCCTCGCGCCCGCGCCCTGTAAAAGGCGGGCGTCCTTCAGAGGTCTCTAATACGTATGTTACAGTCTGGCTCAGGTTGGAGATTTCGGGATGGCGCAGATCGGGCCAGATCGGGATGGGGTTGAGTTGAGGAGCCTTATCAACCTATACAGGGGCTGCGCTTCGGGCCCTTCCTTCGCATCGGAGACGAACCATCGGTTTTTTTCCGAGGACAGCCCGACCAGACAGAAAGCCTCACTAGGCCTCACTAATTGGTATTGTGACTCGAAGGCGGAGACGCGCGACGAGTGCCACTGATCATGCAATCATGACGTACCTGTCCCCAATTTTCAATAATTTTTTTTGCCCCGCGCCCTAGTCTAGGGCCAACACGGGACCCTGCTATACTTTCACAGCATATCGAGCGCACAATTTTTTTTTTTAAAATGGTCGCCTGACTGACGCCTACGCCCCTGGTTGACGTGATTATTGTCCTCCTCGTGCTTCACATACAAGGTAAAGAAAAAGGCCGGTATCCGATCACCTCAAGTGTCTGAGTCCTCCTCGTTAAGCGTGTCGGATGCTGCTCTTCCGCGGAGTTAAACTCCCCCGAGAAAAAAGTTCTCAGCATTGTGCATAGCATCGCACCCTCTCGCTCATTTTTATACGGTAAACCATAACCGAGTGTTGGCTCTGTTGCCTTGGTTGCATTTGGCAATTGGCACGCGGGTTGGGTGATTCCCCAGCGCTGGGCACCCCTAATCTCACAGTTGGTGGTATCGCACACATGATTCGACCACGGAGGAATCATGGCTGTGCCCTCACGGCAGCTACTTCTGTCCTGAACTCTAATTCCTAAGGCTGCAGTAAAGGGATATGAGCGAACGCCTTGTATGGCACTGTGTGGGCGCCAATGCACGATGCACAACAAAAACTACCAAACTGGAATGGGCTACTAGTGCGGTACGGCGTAGTGACAAGTCACGACCAATCGATAATCTACCAGATCAGCTCAGTTGCTGCACCGATCCAGTGATGCAAAGGCTATTATTTGCCACCTTTGCTGGCTGTTGCTGCTGTTGCTGTTGCTGCTGCGGCCCGCTCCTCTTCTTTTTTCTGGGGCACAGATCAGACAAGCGTCCTCTCATGATCAAAGTTGGGACATGCCTTCTGCTTAGCTCTGAGAGCTTCGGCATCACTACGATCATACAGTCACCGCCATGACACAGGTCACAGGTGAACCGTAAATCACCTACCTTTCCTTGCGCTTCGCGAGACTAGTACCACTCTCCTTTGGCTTCGATTTCTTCTCGGCGGCCTTCTTCTGCGCCTTTTGGCGAGCTCTTTCTCTCTCATCTCCACCTGATCGATGGAATGAGCGCTGTCTGGGTATCAAGTCGGAGTACTCACGGGTCATGATTGTCGTTGTGTCAAAGTTGAGGTGGGATAACAAAAAAGTTTGAATAGTCACAGCTGTGACGGTGACAGTGTCACGGCTTGCCTGATCTGACGAGGGTGCTGCTGAACTTGTAACCTTTTTATATTAGCCTTTGGTGATCTGATCCAAAAATTGATCGTAGGTCCTGACACCGGGACAGTCCTCAGCGCTTCCTGCAAGTCGGAAGGCTTGACGTCAGCGCCGAGACTCAGTCCGGCATGGGGCGACTTCCATTTGACCTTATACGCGTTGGCCGCATTCGTTCGCACGATTTCACGAACCACACCCTTGATGGCATCGTCGGCATCGGAGTGTGTGGAAAGTTTTCATTGACGTGAAGATAACAGATAGACTCGGCGATAAGTTTTCTCCACGCTTTGGGATCGCCTATCCCACCGACTTCATGGTGACAGTGGTATAGCAGAGGCAGGACACGGGCGGGACCAGTCCAGGTTCATCCGATATGGCCACATTGTCCGAAGATTCGCTCCAACGCTGTGTCAAGGGGTTACGTATCCATTCCACGGCTGGTTTCTCCCAGTCCGGTCTGGCTATTTCCGGAATGGGATCTTAGATTCAGATCTCGATGGCACTTGCGTGGCACACGCAAGGGAATATGAATTTTGCCACTTACCCGGGTGGGTTGATGTGATGTGTGATGTCTCTCACGGCGGCGGCTGTGCAGCAAAAGTGGTAGAGTACAGTTAGGGAAGGATGGACAGAATTTGACAGGAAAGCCTAGTCCATATCAGGCGGTCCCAAACAGGACGTCCCAGCGAGCAATGCTCTCATGAAAAAGGCGCCGTCGCCAAGTTTGACGTGGAAGCAACTTAATCAGTTGCTTGGGCGTGTTGTCAAGAACCGCCGACCCCACAGGGGAAGTGCCTGGAAGGGTGGTGACGCGATGACGCGCGGAGTTCGGAAGTAGTCTGGTGCCATTTGGTCCGTTACACGAACACGAGGCTATGCTAAGACGGAAGCTTCCCTCAAGAGCGGCCTAGATCTCCCAGATACAGTAACGCATAACGCAAGCCTATAGGCCACAGCCACAGCCTCGGGTTTTGACATTCAACGGTGCCGACGGCAGTGCGGACACATGTCTGGAGCCATGGCACGTTTCACATGAAATAGGCGAAGGGTTCACCGTTTTTTTTTTGCGTTGGTTACTCGAGTCGGGAGGAGGAAGAGCGGGAGTGGATACCCATTAAGCTCTTAAACTTATGACTAATCAGCCGATAGATCTCGATTGTAACACGGGATGAAATTGGCGGATATAGTGAAAAGAGGCACGAGGTTGGGAAGGAGAAGAAGCGGGATTCAAAGCCGGGATTGAATCTGATGACAAGGTAAGTGACGCTTCCGTACGTTGGATGGGATCTTTCTCTGGCCGATCGTCTGTGATCGTGCGAGCCAGGGTTGGCTGGGGCTGACCGCCCTGATCAAGTACCCCTCCCCATTTATATATCACCTTCGGTCCGCCTCAATTCATCTTTTCGCCTTCCTCCCCGTTTCCACTCCCCCCCCTCCTTCACGTGTCTTTGCCTCTCCTCCCCCCCCCT